>VDFB02321492.1:55014-100238 GCA_007258455.2 Sequoia sempervirens
GCTCTCTCTCTCTTAGTCACTCCCTCTTTCTCTCTCCCCTTTACCCTAAATCATAAACCTTAAACTCTTAACCCTAAAAACCTAAACCCTTAAATCCTCTACCCTCTACCCTTGGCCCTTCCCCCCTCTATCTCTGTCTCAACTCTCTCCATCTCTCAGGTATCTCTCTCTCTCACTCACTCCCTCTATCTCTCTCCCCTCTACCCTATAAATCTACGGGCTATAAATCTTAAAGAAGACCAACTTTATTATAATGCAAGCATATTATGAATAAGTAGAGACATGGCTATTTTAGCAAGAAATAATGTGCTCGCGTTATAACGTGAGCACATTTTTTCTTGCACTAAAAATGCTAAAAAAACACAATATACCTATGATGTTGGCCCACATTATGCATATTATCCTAGTTCTGTGTGTGCTCGACAAAAAGTAGCTTTTTTGTGATTGAGTGAAGTGTGCATGCATGATTTTTAGATTCCACCACCTTTTTCATGATCTTTCCATCACCTTCACATGAAATAGCAAAGTTTCAACGTTGCAAGGAATATAATATCAATTCATGTTTGAATTACAGTGATAATTGATGTACAATTGAAGTTTGGAGGGGAACAAGCTTTTGAAAAAGTTAATTTTTTGAGAAGTTTGAGGAAAGAAGAAGCAAAGGCTACATAATTGGGTAGAACTCCTCCATTTGAAACTTTGTTTTTTTAGGTGTGTGAAGTCTTTGTACATTTTCTTTCATTCTGTTATGGATTGCTTTCATTTTTGTTGTTTTGCTTATTCCATGTTGATCAAATTGTTGATTTGTCATGTTACAACCTTAGGTTGTCAATGGAAATTTTAAATTACACAATTCTATACACTTTCCTATTACATTTTTAAGCCACATCTCTTTGAGGCATTTTGTTAAATTTAAAATTTGACTTTCTTTGTGTATGTTTCCAAAGCTCTCATTGAGGTATTTTGTCAAACAGTTATACAAACCAACTGATTTCCTTGTCTATGCTGCCAAATTTTCCATACATGTCTCTAAAAAATTGGAATATACTCCTAATGCAGTAGGAGGAGGCCGGCAACACACAAACACACAACTCCAATCTACAAACAAATTTACAATTTACAATTTCATCAGGACCTCTTCTTTCAAAAAATTCACATTGTTCAGGTTGCACCATATCAAAGTCACTAAATTGGGTATAATTCCCCACAAAACCTTCTCACTTCTTAGCATACCCCCAAATCCAAAAACAATCCTTACTTAGGTCTCAAAACAAAATATTTTATAGGTTTTAGGACCTTGCATGCTCAAATAGGTTTCCAATACAAAAACCCTCAATTTGCTCATAAATATCTAGGGTTTTCTATATTTCACAACTCCAAGGCCTTCCAAGCCTCACCAAAGCATCAAACAAGTTTTTCAGGGTCTATAAAAACAAAATAAACCTTCACTAGGTCTTTAGCCTCATTAGATCTCAAAAACACCACTTTGGCTCCTCCTTTTCATGCCAAAAAATCACATTCTCATCCTAATATAACATCACCAGACTTATAGATTCCTTACCACTATTAAAAGAAACATGAAAAATTGAAAAAAACATATTATAAGCCTTTCCTTCAAATCATAGATCACCATAGTAGGAGGAAAGGCTCCATCTTTAAATTAAAGTAAAACTCACACCCTGCTGGTCTGTACAAGCTTATTAGGAAGAATGGATTTTTTCTTTCACCAATACAACCAAAGGAGTCTCAAAATAGATTGAAGTCCAATTTAAGACCTACCACCACAGTGATTTATGAGTTTCTAATCATGGGAGGCCTGTACTGGGCTTTACATAGGAAAACAAATTGAAAACAGAGAAAAAATACTGAAACTCCACAATTTAGGCATTGAGTAGAGCACCAAATCCTCAAAAGAAATTCCATGAACCCTTTATTCAAGATTTTATGATGTTTTTTATACATTTTCAAATAAGGAGTCCCAACTTCCTTCAATGCCCATAACCACCCTTGAACCACCAAACCTTCATTAAGCCTAAAAGTACTAGTATTAACAATGGTTTGCTTAATAAGCTTCATTATGAAAATTTGTTGTTCTACAGACCTAGGACCATTTAGAAACCTTTATTTTATCCATTACAGAGCCTTTCAACATATCTAATAATCACCAATGCTTGTTTTGTACCAAACTGCACAAATTATCAAGTTTTCTACGCTTTTAAGGGCCCAAATTAGCCCACTTTTGGAAAGGGACCACCTTCAAAACTTGTCCAAATCTCCTAAAACCTTGGGGAAGAACTTTATATCTATAAAAACTTCAAATTATAGCATTAGATTGCAGAGATTCAATCATTTACCACCCAAACCATAAAACCCTCTCCCTCGGCTTAGAAACCCTATGTTTGATTGAAAGTAGCACTTGCCAAACACTCCAAAACTTGAAAACTATTGAAACAAGCCTAAAATACCTTGCTCATGCTTAATATAACATAAAATAAGGCTTCCCAACTCAGAACTCAATTTAAGTCACCACAAGATCAATTTTGTTAAGGAAAATTCAACATTTTCTCATTTGGTTTGACACCCAATTAAAGGATCATCATCCATTCAATTTTATCATGGCCTTTTATAATGTTTCCCTCTTAAAAAAAACCACTTCAACTTCAAAAAATAACATTTGAAAGAGGTGAGAATTAGTCTCCCTCTTTAATAGACTTTTAAAACCTTTCACTATTAGTTAATTTGACTTGACTTAGCACTTTTTGAATAGGTAAAATTATTCGTCATGCGGAAGAAATGAATTGTTAAAATGAAAAAACTAACTAATGATCAGCTCCAAACCTTCAGAGATAAAGAGAAAAAATGGATGACAGAATATCATGAAAAGTAGAAATTGGGAACAATTGACAAAAAAAAGCCAGTTGAAGAGGAACCTCAATCATCAAAAAGAGAAAAGAAATTGGTAGCACAAAGGGCATGAATGCGAAAGAGTTGTGCTAGGGAAGATTCAAATACCATAATTGGAGACACGCCCTCTACTACAAGTGAATATGAAGGGAAACCATTAGCACAAGCGAATATGGAGGGAAACCATCTATCACAAGTGAGTATGATTGAACACCATCCACCACATCTGAAGTTGAGAGTACATCATCACTTGGATTTGATGAACAAGGTATGCCATCATCCACACATGAACCTCAAGGTATGTATTCTATTCCACCCTCGATTGAAGGTACACAATCTAGCCCACCTCAATTAAATACTAATGAAATTGATAATGTTGAGATGTATGTACCTAAGAGAACACAACCTATAATTTTGCATAGAAAGCCAAAGTTTTTGATTAATATTGATGAGGATATTTTGCAGTACATGGAAGGTAAGATTCCAAAACACACTTGTAGAAGATATGTTGATAAGATTTGGAAAATCTTCTTTGAAAGGCTAAATGAGATCGCAAGATTTCAACTATTTGTTCAAATGATGCGGGGTTTAAAGTACAAAATCATCATGAAGACTCTTGGGTTGAGAACATCGAATGCATAAAGTGAAATCACTATTGTGAAGAATCTAATGGATGCTTATGAGAGTGTGGGTAAGACCTCATGCTCAAAGGATAGTAATGTCACCCGACGTGTCATTACATAAAATTTGGTAAGATATCAAACAAAGAGATCTCGTCTCATCAAAAAGAAAAGTGAACAAATGGGAATTAGTAGAAAAACTTTATCAAAAAGTCGTTCAAAGGTGGCAAAGAATTGAGGGCACCGATTGAAATGAATTATGGGCATTCTCGGGAAGATTGCCACATAAAGATATAAAAGTTATTGAAGCATTCAGAACAATAATTGAAGATTATTCAAAGAATAATACAAGGCCATCTTTGAATCAAAGGGATTTCGTAAGAAGGAGAATCGGTAGTTGGAACCATGAGCCACATCCAAAGCATTTTTTTGGATATGACTCAAACCCAATTTTTTTGTAAATTTCAAAATGCTTATCCTCAAATTAGTATTTCTTAAAGATTTTTTGAAATGCTTAAACCTTTTTATGTCAAGATAAATCACACACGCACTACTTGTTGTTGTAGACTACAAATTGAATTCACTAACCATTATGATGTTTATCATTTTATATGTTTAGATTTGCATACTAATGATGTTTTGCAGGATTTTGGAATAGAAGCCCCACTAACATATTCAAGAGAGTTCTTATCAAAAATTTAATGCCAAATAGAGGATGGCCAAATATTCTACAGGACAACATGCTTGGATGGTTCATGTGAGCATTATGGTGGCTTGCAACGAATTCCAGTATGTCAACATATGGAAAGCACAGATGAGGTGGGACATAAAATAGTAGATTTCAGGAAGTATAAAATAGTGGCATACGCTACAAAAGATGGGTCTCAAGCAAAAAGGTGTGATTTGACTATTGAGAGGATTCTAGTGTATCAGTTTATGTCCATGTTTCATGAGAATCTAGTGTATGAGTATGCAAGGCATACCCATAGAGCCCGATGGCTAGACACACAATTCAAGCTATGCAAGGACACCTTTCCACTTGTCAGCATAGTATTAGTGGTTGAATTTGTAGAGAAATACACTCTACAGCCACAATGTGAGGTGCAATCATAGTATTACAACTCCACACAAGTTTCGATATTTGTCCACATAGCATTCATTCATGCAGTTGATAGTACAAAGGACCAAAGGAAGGTAGTGAGAGAGTACCACTTTTATATTAGTGATGATCACACACATTCTCCAGAGTTCATGCAAGGTTGCTTCCAGATGTTCTACAACCATTTGGCTCAGAGGGGGATAGCATACGGTCGACATATAATATGGTCAGATAACTATGCAACACAGTTCAAGAATGCATGCATGTTCTACTGGTTGTGTAGGATGCATCTCATTACATGTGTTCAACATATGTGGAACTTTTGTGAGGCTGAACATGGAAAGGGGGAGCATGATGGTGCAGGAGTATGCGTGAAAAGAGCATTAGCGTTAGAAGAGTTAAAGTATAAAGATAGTGCATACTTGATAGATGTAAGATCAATTGTTGAGTGGTGTAATGCTTCGATGGGTCTAGGTAATGAAGGTACATCTTTAGTTCATATATTTTTTTGGTTGATGGATGATACTAACATTGCACCATATGAGGATTTTTGTACACTAACAGGATTGAGTGAGCTGCACTCTTTCTTTAGCTCAAAATGTAGGTTCATGGAGTATCGATACACGTAAGATGGCATGCTTTTTTTCTTCATGTACAATGCAAGCTTGGAATTATTGAGTTAGGGGAGTGTGTTGACAAATGGTTGAAAAGTTATCTTGGCCCACTTCACATGTATCTCCCTCTGACGACATTGGAACTAACATAGATGGAATCATTGATCAACTTTGACCATGTATCAGATCTAGTTCAACCAGGTAATATATCTACTTGTTTAGTTTTTGAAATTCCATATTGTTATCTTACTTTGTACTATATTGATAATGTTGACTAATTTCAAGAGATATGTCGCACATATAAATGTAGGGCATGTTTATGTAATTACTGTAGATGAAGACAACCAAGAGGGAAAAAATTATTAGTTGTGTTGTGTTGAGGCCAAAAAGAAGTTGGAATCCCCAATTATAGATGGAGAAAACATCGCATACCCTATAGGCTCAGTTGTTGTTACTAGAATGTGGCTAAGAAGGTACCCACATAAGAGTGTTAAACATTGGTTGTTTGAGGAATTTGACATGCATCATAAGATTCTTCATTACTCAAACCTTGTAATTGCATCCAATATTCATTTTACCAAATATGGTGGTAGACCTTTGAAGAAGACCTTGTGGAAGGTCCGTGAGTTTTACCATGAGGAAATACTTGACACAATAAAGAGTAGAGCAAACCCGAATGGTTCATTGGATTAATTTGTAAGTATATGTACAACGGTTTCTATTAATTTATACTTGTATCCACGTTAATTTGGTTGATGCCAATGCTATCATCTTATTTTACTTTGCGTATCTATAAGTAACCAGGAAAAAATTGATTGGTGTCCCCTTGCATAAAATGCAGATTTATGAGCCATCCAAGAGAATCTCAGGCAGAAAATCAATACAACATCCTTATTTTGATGATCTTGGAAAATCTTAATTATGATTTTAATCCATTACAAAAGTGTGTGCAAAGCTTGGTGAGGAAATTTCAAGTTATTCATTTGAAGTTAACCTTATCATGACCACCTATGATGTAGACATTATAAGAGCATCTCAAATTTCAAGATATTCTATTCATGAGAGTTGTTGTGTGCAATAGGTATCTTGGAACTCCCAGTGAAGATGTATGACTAGGATTGATTAAGTTGAGAGACTGCTATGCCTATCTGTAAGTTCCTTCCATCTATTTTGGATGAGCTATTTCTTTTTATTCTTTTACTTTGCATATCTATAACTAAACTAGTAAAAATTGATTGGTCTCTACAGAAAATGTTGATTTTTGAGCCATCAAAGAGAATCTTAGCCAAAAAAGCAATGCAACATCCTTATTTTGATGATCTTGAAAAATCTCAATTCTGATTTGAAGCCATTATAAAGAGCATGTGAATCTTTGTGAGGGAATCTCAAGTTACTCATTTGAAATTAACCTCTAAATGAGAACCTATGATGTAGACATTAGAAGAGAATCTTGAATGTACATGAGTGACATTGTAAAATATCAGTGAGAAAATCTCGTATCTAAGGAATTGTAATGATATTTACATGTATAATAACCTTCAATTCCTTGAAGGAGAGGTTTTTGGTTGATTTGGAACCCATTTTTAATCAATAAGAATGTTATTTTCTTTAAAATTACTAGTTTTTTTCTCACTTTTCTTGATGTTGTATGGTTTGTAAATTTTCTAAGATCATCTAAACCCTATTGGATATTGTAGATAGATGAATTAGCTTTCATTTTCACCTATTTAGAAGTTATAACTCTTTTTATAGTGAATGTTATCTTAGTGGGAAAGGACTATCAATGTAATGTATTATTCACCTTGGGGCAACAATTCCTATGCCCTTTAACTCATGTTTGTTCACAAAACCGTCTGAAATAGGGTATACTGGTTGTTCACATGAAAATTACTAAAGGAGGCTTTAAATTAAACCTTCAAACCACATAGAAATAAATTCCAACACAAGCACTTACGTGGAAAGAAAGATTACACAACATACATTAGCCTATATGGCCTCTACAACTCTGCAAAACAAGGAAGAAACACAAAAAATTTAAACAAAATCAAAATTTCTTATTTTCAAAAACCTTGAATCCCAAACCAACATTACAAATGATTTCTTTTGCTTCCCACCAAATTCCATCGAAAAGAAAGCACAATCATTGTGTACAGAATCGTACAGTTTAAGGAAACATCAGATCCCAAAGTGCAAAAGGGTAGAAATGTTTGAAGGGGTATTACTCAGATACCATGGTGCTTAAAAAATATCTTTCTAAAGATATTGGATCACGTTGGGCCCCTCTAAAATAACTTCTCTTGGTTTTTGTTATCTAAGAGTGGCTTTCCTGTGGTGTCCAGTTTTCAGTTGATGGAAAAAGTTCAAATGCAAGTAGTGGAAAGTTGCATGGTGGTGCAACTTTCGTTCTGCAACTCGTGTGACCAAATCAACTATTCCAACACGTCTGAATATGAATTTTTACACTGGGCATGGTCCTATTTCACACCCAAACATGTGGAATCACTCTAAGCTATGTTCAACTGGATCGATCCCTTAAGGGTCCAAAGGGAAAAATGGCTGCAAACTTCAGCATGAGGTTACTCACACACCGTGATGCTTAGAAAATTATCATCTAATCCTATGGGATTGTGTTGAGCCCCTCTATAATAACCTCTCTCATTTTTTGTTATTTTGGAGTAGTTTTCTTGTGGTGTCTAGTTTTCAATTGATTGAAAAAGTGTCAAATACAAGCAGTGGAAAGTTGTAAGGTGGTACAACTTTAGTTCTCCAAATATTGTGACCAAATAGACTATTCCAATGCATCCAAATAAGCATTTTTATGCTAGACATGGTCCTCTTTTGTACCCAAACACGCGGAATCGTACTGAGCTATGTTCAACTGATCCCTTAAGGGTCTAAAGGGAAAAATGGTTGCAACTTCAACATGAGGTTACTCAAAATAATTATTAGAAACTTCTCATCTAATCCTATGGGATCATGTTGGGCCCCTCTAGAATAACCTCTCATTTTTTTTATGTTAGAGTGGTTTTCCTGTGGTGTCTAGTTTTCAATTGATGGAAAAAGTGTCAAATGCAACGAGTGGAAAGCTGCAAGGTGATGCAACTTTTGTTCTGCAACTCATGTGACCAAAAAAATTGTTCCAATGCATCCAAATAGGCATGTGTACGCTATTAATGGTCCTCTATCACACCCAAGCATGCGGAATCACTCCGAGCTATGTTCAACGGGATCGATCCCTTAAGGGTCCAAAGGGAAAAATGGCTTCAAACTTCAACATGAGTTTACTAAAACACTATGACACTTAGGAAATTCTCATCTAATCCTATGGGATCATGTTGGGCCCCTCTATAATAACCTCTCTCGGTTTTCATTATCTCATAGTGGAAAAAGTGTCAAATTCCAACTGTGTGTCTAATCACTTTGTAATGCTACGTTCAACCGGATCGAATCCCTTCAGGGTTTGAGTGTAGTATGTTGAAATAGGCCATTCCACCTATTGTTCAGGTTGTGTCTCAGTGATATGGACCTGATGTAAGTAGGATAGGGAGTAGGAATAATAAAATAACATTAGTAATGGCATTAGAAGAGATTACTAACACTACCTCTATTGAAAATTCTAAATTGAGGCCCCTTAAAAGCAAGGCTAGAAGAGGTGAAAAGAAGAAATTGCTTGAAAATAAGTTAGAATAGGTTGGAAATCGGGTGAGATTGTGGAGTTTGATGTGTTCAAATGATCTACAAAGATAGGGGAGGTCAAAATTATGTTATGGCATGACATGCCCTAATTGGGAAAATAGGGGTTTTGAATGAAAAAGAGAGGTTTGAGGGAGTAAACATGGGTAAAGTCAAGCAGCAACATAATTTGGTGGTCAATTAAGTTTGTGCAAGAAGAATGAAGAGTGTTGGAATAGGTTTTGAGGTTTAGGTTTAGGGGTTTGGTTCACCGGTTTGGCCAAAAAAATTTGGACAGGGGTTCAGTTCATTTTGGGTTCATTGGTACAAAAAACATGTAGAAACAAAATATATATCTATGCAACCTAGAAGCATGAATTAGGATTAGAATATCACATATCATTATATAAATAACATAACCACCATAAACTTGAATGTCATTTAAAACATGCATGATAAATATTCATCATTGAAACTTGAATTGTGGTAGCCTTATATACATAGTCTATTGATGCTAGGGTTCAATTTGCATGATTTTGAAAAAGGAAGCCAATTGAGTAGAGTTATCAACATTATTCATAAATCATAAGAATTTTTTTAGTACACTAGCCATTTTGATGTCTTCTTATAACCTCAAACATTATTTTGTATCATTGTTACATTGGTCTTCAAAGTGGTAGCTTAATATAGCTCCATAATACAAAATCTAGTTCACCTTTGCAATGTAACAATGGGATAGGTATATTTTCCTTTCAAAGAACCAAAGGGTAACTACACAATTGAAGGGTATAAACCATAGAAGCAGAAATCTGCAAAAAATCCTAATTAATCCTAGGCGATGCTTAAAAAATTTGCAGGCTGGACGATTTTTTCCCCAATTTTTTGAAAAAATATTTGACCTTTTGGTCAATTATTTTTTCCCATTTCAAATAGAAAAATTGCCAAAAAAAATGCACTTGTAACCTGCAAAAAAATGTGAATAAAATCACACTGATTTTCATGTGAAAAAAAACCATGAGACCATAGCTTGTTGCTTACTATTATGCTTTGATAGATTTTTTTCCAAGCATCCATAGCTTGTTCAAAAGTACTTTTTTTAGGCTTTTAGCCATAGCAGCAAGGGAGTAAATTGTTTGATAAAATGCTTTGGTAGACATGTATGAAAAATGTGGTAGCATTGACAAGACAGTGAACTATTTGAAAAAATGCCTCAAAGAAATGTGGTTTCATGGTGATGGGATGGCATGACGAATGCCATGACAAGAAAATTGCTATGGAATTTTCATGGAATTCCATCACCATTGAGACCACCTTTCTTTTGAACTCAAATAGTTCATTCTATGCTATTGCTTATTATTATGCTTTGATAATTTTTTTCCAAGCATCCATTGTTTTGGAAGCACCTATTTTAGGCTTTTTAGCCATAGCAACAAGGAAGTGAGGTTTGATAAAATTCTTTGGTAAACATGTATGAAAATGTGGTAGCATAGACAAGGCAGTGAACTATTTGGAAAAATGCCTCAAAGAAATGTGGTCTCATGGTGATGGAATGCCATGACAATCCATAGAATTTGCTTGTCATGGCATTCCATCACAATGAGACCCATTTCTTTGAGGCATTTTTTCAAATAGTTCATTGCCTTGTCTATGCTTATACTATTATGTTAGATTTTTCCAAGCATCCATAGCTTGTTCGAAAGCACTTGTTTTAGGATTTTAGCCATAGTAGCAAGACAATGGTTTGATAAAATGCTTTGATAGAAATGTATGAAAAATGTGTTAGCATAGACAAGGCGTGAACTCTTTGAAAAATGCCTTAAAGAAATGAGGTCTCATGGTGATGGAATGCCATGAGAATCAAATCTTTGATTTTCATGGATTCAATCACCATGAGTTCATTATTGAGCATTTTTTCAATCTATGATATTGCTTACTATTATGCTTTTGATAGATTTTTTCCAAGCATCCATAGCTTGTTCGAAAGCACTTGTTTTAGGCTTTCAACCATAGCAACAAGGCAGTGAACTATTTGACAAAATGCTTTGGTAGAAATGTATCAAAAATGTGGTAGTATAGACAAGGTAGTGAACTATTTGAAAAAATGCCTCAAAGAAATGTGGTCTCATAGAATGCCATGACAAGCAAAAGCAATTAGTAGCTGCTCCTAGTTATTAGTTATGCAATGTGAAGTAATTGTATAATTGCTTAGGTTGAATTTGTAAAAACTACATTGTAATTGAAATTTTGTCATCTATCAACATCTAGTTATTAGTTATGCAATGTGAAGCAATGCTTTGAGTTTGAAAGATGTGTAATGCAATGTAATCAACAATATGAATATAAACTACAAAAATCTATTTTTTACAATTTCTTAGTTAAAATCTTTATTTTATTTGCTCTCTATATCTCTATGCTATGGAAATGCCTTTAAATTTTTTTTTTTTTTTTTTTATCTCTTATTCTACTTTTTTTCCTTTTTTTTTTTTAAATCTGTTTTTTTTTCATTTTTTTCTAGACTTTTTCCCAAATTTTTCAAAAAATCTTATACTTTTGGTTTTTTGACTTTTTCCCCAAAATATTTTTGCTGCTATGGTATAAACACATATCTTTTTGTAATATCAAGGATAATTTTTGAAACTTCCATACATTGCTAATCTAAAAGGAAAAGTCTTTTGCCTAATCTATATGCAGCCATGCTTTTGACATTGTCAAAAAGAGAAAAACTTCTTGAATGATGCAAAGGCATGGCCAAGCAATTATAAATCTTCGCATGAGAGAAGAGAGATGTTGGAGAGTACATCAATTCAATGAGAACAAAATTCTAATGTGTTTTAGTTTGTAGTATTCCTCTGTTTCTCTACAGATGTGTGATAAATTCTTAGTTCAATGATGCAGAACAATTTTTGAATAAAGAAAGTTGTGTCACAATCCGCTTTCAATCTAGCAAGAAAAAATGAAAGCTCATCCTCTTGGAATTAAAATTATTTAAAAAAAAAATGAAAAAGAATGAGGTAGTTAAGGTGTTTGAAGTGATTTAGACATCTCTTTTAGGGTCCCCTTGGGTGTGGGTCAAAGTCAAACTCCATACAACATCAAAAAAATGTTCAAAAAATGACTTTTTTGGATGCCTAGGTATGGGGTTTTTGTCTTGGTTTGCTTGGGTTCTATTTGGGTTTTTCCTAGGTTCTCTTGGGTTCTGCTTGGGAAAACTAGACCCAAAAATGAAGGACCCTGGTTGAACCCATAGGCAAACTAAACTAGGACCCACACCACCTGAGCAAACTAGAACTCGAACCAGGGCTAAAATAGAAAAACCTGGTAACTTAGAAAATGTGTAAAGAAGTTGACTACTTCATATACTCTGAATATTATGTTTTTCAAGTGTTACATGAAGATTATGTATCCTTTTCTTAATTTAGTCAAGTTACAATCAAAGGATTAAATATAAATTGGAATCTTCTTATCAATCATTTCATGGAATACCAATTGAAAACCTATTTTTTGCTTTTAGACACTTAGTTGTTTACTATCAATCAATTAATTTATTCAAGACAAACCATGAAGGACAAAAATGATCTATGCTAGGGATAACCAATTAATAAGTATACACGTGAATAAGTCAAGCATGTATATGTGTAAGGGAAGCACAAGTAGTCACAAACACGTAAGCCTTGAAGTATACACACAAATACATAGTATACACAACTTAATACAAGGTATACACACAAAAATGTGTAAGTCAAAGTATACATTGGAGCACACGTAAGTCAAAAAGTATACACATAAGTTGTAAAGTATACACTTGAATACACATAACTCATATCTATTGAACCATGAATTTATAATGCAAGTATGGACACCATCGATAAAAAATATTTGTATTAACCAAATAGCCATGTATGCATACATCAATATAAGTTGATATAAGTATAAAATATAGTTACAAAATAGCCATATAGGCTTACGAGAATGCCATATAGGCATACAATGTCAAATATATCCAATACAAAATATGTACAAATTGCCATGTCTAGGTATACAACAAAGGGATCTGGAATCAAAATTCATTTCTCTCCATGCTTTGGAAATAAATCCTTTCCCTTTGTTTGGCGATCTAATGGCGATAAGTCTATGACTCATTTCTGCTATGCTCGAGGAGTGCTCCTGCTCCTCCTCCTAGAGTTTAGCTCCTAGTGAAGTTTTAATTGTTACAATAAGAAGTAAAGACATTAATATATAGAAATTACATTATACAAAATGATATATTTAACAAAATAATCACTTACAACCATCTCATGATCACTCTCAACAATGGAAATATTTGCACATTGATGTTGAGGCATGCTCAAGCCTTGTATAAACCATCCAAATATGAATTAAACTACAAATCTTGATAATGGATTGACTTTTCACTAGAACTAACATCTATAACAATGAATCTAAATTGAAATTTAGTAATTTTCCTCATACCTACCCTATCAGAGCCACCGAGGATTGTATAGTAGATGAAACACCGATATTCATTGCCCTCATAACATTTGGAGGCATTTCTATCAACAACATCTGAAAATAAAACAAAAATTATTCAATCACAAAAAAGTTACAATAGCAATCCACGTCATGACTTATAATGTATGAGATCTAATGAATTTTTTTTTAGTACAAGTATTAAACTATATATTTCTAATTATCATGCTTACTATTTTCCATATCCATATCTTGTTTGAAAGGATGTGTTTTTAGGCTTTTAACCATAGCAGCAAGCCATTGAACCATTTGATTAAATGCTTTCCTAGACATGTACGATAACTATGGTGGCATAGAGAAGGCAGTGAACTGTTTGAAAGAATTCCTCAAAAGAAATGCGGTCTTGTCTAGTGATGGCCTGCCATTACAAAAAAATGCATGTCATGACATTCCATCACCATAAGACCTCATTTCTTCCAGGATTTTTTTTCAAAAAGTTCATTTCCTTCTCTATGGTATTAAATTGCTTACTAGTATGCTTTGACAGATATTTTTCCAAGCATCCATATAGTTTGTTGGAAAGTACCTATTTTAGGCTTTTAGCCATACCAGCAACTGCAAGGAAGTGAGTAGTTTGATAAAATTATTTGGTGAGCATGTATGAAAAATGTGGTATCATAGGGAAGGTAGTGAGAAGTTTGAAGAAATTCCTCAAAGAAATGTGGTCTCATGTGGTGATGGAATCCACTGGCACTAGGAGGTGTTTCCTTGAAACCTCCAATATTACCCTATTCAACATCCAAAATCACATATTAAAATACCATTCATAAAAAAATGCTATTAACATGTAATAAATTTATAATTGTTTACTAGTTACATACCCCACTAATAGTTTTACTTCAAAAATAAGTAGGTGGAGGACTGGTGTATCCAGTCTCAGCACTGTGACCTTGCAATTTCATTAAAATAATAAAACTAAATTAGTTAATCTTGCATTTTAGAATCAAAATTTCATAAATTAAATTCATTGAACATGCTGAATTTTACCTAAGTATGAATGCCATATACATCATGAAAAATGTCAGCCATCCTCTCCATCCTCGTAGATGGTTACGAATCCTGTGTAGCATCCTCCTGAGTGCAGGTGGGGTCATATGAACAAGTCACCCCACAAGATTGACGCACATGGGTTCAAAGGCCACCACCAGAAGACTCCCCTAGATGGAGTTGTACAATAGGGCTAGTATGATGGATGACACTCTAGGTCAAAGTGTTGATTATCTGCAATGTCTCTACATCGACACTCTCCTTCACAACTATAAGCATAAGAATGTGCTCACAAGACGGCCTAGCGAGAGGTCATCTACCTTGCCGCACAAGATCCAACTGTGCACTAGGCCTGTCCTAAGCCAACCCCCACCTCTCCCTTGGAACTCCCTCATATCAAGATAATTTGGGATTTGGTTCAATATGAACTCACTGTATAGTTTCCTAAGAAAATATTGGGGGACTTCATAATTGTTGCATGGTGAGTAATCAAAGACCATGTACCACCTATCATAAAAATGGTTCATAATCTCTTGGTGGTGGCACTAATGAATAGGAAACCTCTTCGCATTGAGGTTAATATTTTGATGTGTTCTAGGGTCAATGAATAAATAGCACAAATCACCTTTAGTAATTTTTAAATATTTTACTTGTTTATATGATAGTTTATCTGCATAATATTCCCTAGCTGCCTACCTCCCATCTCCCATCCAATTATTTGTTGGGTAATTGAATCTACATTTTTTAACATCTCTTTCAATGAATTTTCTAGGGTCATTCTTTTTGTGGTTGAATAATTTGGATCACTCAACCTACTGATAAAATCCTAAATTTGTTTTTTTTTTTTTCTCAATTTCACTCCTTAAATTTTGTTGAGTGAAAGGAGGGTGTTGAGTGATTGGTGGGGGAGGTTGATTTTGTTGAGGATTTTCCTGCTCTTCTTGCTGAGGATTTTGAGTATTCGTAGGATCATTTGCATCTCCTACAAATTAAAAAAAATCAAATCAAATCTAACCTAAAACAAACAAAATCAACCTGAAACTAAGAAATTCAAAATAAATAGCAAACAATACTTACCTCCTGCACCTCTTCATCATCGTGGCACCATCTTTGCAAAGAAAAAGAAACTGTTGTTGATGAATTTTGTAGAATGCCTCCTCCTAGAAGGCGAGCATGCAAATGAGGGTTTTTGGCCATGGGAAAAGAAAAAAAAACAAACAACAGAAAATGAATCACTTTCACTTTTTTCTCTTTTAAAATGACATAACGCGAGCATGTTATAACACGTTCATGTTATGAGTTTTCATTTTTTTTGGAATTGGCCACAAAAGTGTAACCCAACTTCATACACCCACCCATTTCTGACAATTGATTCCCTGTTTAAGTTTGGTCTTTTAGTGTTGGGCAAGGCTGGTTACTTGTTTGGATCAAATTATTGAGTGTTTTGGTTTAGTGATCACCACCTTGCTTTGCATGAATTCATATCAGAGCTTAGTTATTAGATCATTTGTAGGTGAAAGGAAAAGTTTGGAAAGATTCCTCTGAAGGGTGTTGGTGCTACTATAGAGTTGCAGGAGCTGAAGGAGAAACATGCAAAGCTTTTGGAGTCACACAATGTAGTGGTCGCAAGGCTTACTGCCCTGGAAACAAAGAAGAGAAGAGATGAGAATGATAAAAGTGAGACAAAGGAAGAAAATGAAGAATATGAAGATGTTATGAGGAGTTAGACCCTAAAGATCAGAGGATGGAAAATTTTCTCAAGGTAGTTAAAGGTGATTCAATGAAGGTAAAAGTTGATCTTCCTGTGTATGGTTGTAATTTAAATTAAGAAGAGTTGCTTGATTGGATTGCTACTATGGTTAATTACATTGAAAGTGAAGACATTTTAGATGAACAGATGGTGAAGGTGGTAAAGACTAAACTCAAAGCTCATGCTCTTCTATGGTGGGACTATGAACAAGAAGAGAGGAGAAAAAAAGGCAAGTCAAGGATTACTTCTTGGGATAAGATGGTACAAAAACTAAAAGGTAAATTTCTTCCAAAAGGTTATGAAGTTCAATTGTATAAAAGATTGCAAGGATTGAAGAAAAAAGATTTAGATGTTAAGGCCTGCACTGATGAATTCTACGAGTTAAGTATAAGGACAAGAAGGGATGAAGATGAAGTTGAAAAGGTGGCTAGATATATAGGTGGTATCAGATTTAATATTCAAGATGAACTTGTTGTTGCTGACCCAAAGTCTGTTGAGGAGTGTTTTCAATTAGCAATTAGGGTGGAAGAAAAGCTCAAAAGAAGGAAAGATAAATCTGTGAGTGGAAGAGGCAATAATACAAGAGGGAGAGGATCGATCCCTACATCAAATCAACCAAATGAGGAACAAGATGAAGCAAGAAAAGGTAAGGAGCAAGGTGTTGATGATAGAGGAGGTTTTAGAGGTAGAGGTAGATTTAGTGGTGGTAGAAATTCTAATGATTTTTTAGGAAGATGTTATAGTTGTAACCAATATGGTCATCCATCTTGGAAATTTCCTAACAAGTTTTGTAGTTCATCAGGTGGTGAAATGAGGATTGATAAGAGAGCACAAATAGTACAAGAAGAGGAGTGTGAGAGTAACCATCCTACAAGTTTACGAACTGCTCCTGAAATATGGGAAATGTTGATGATGAGGAAGACCGTATTGAAGGCAACAAAGGAGATGGAGCCATTGAAGAGAAAGAGTCTTTTCAAGACCACATGTAAGTGCAAGAAAAAGGTATGAAAAGTTGTTATTGATTTTGGCTCTACTAAAATATGGTGTCAAGTGAGATGGTGAGTAAATTAAATTTGCAAAAAAGTTCTCATAAGTTGCCATATAGGGTGTCTTGGTTGAGTGATGGGTAGTCTTTGTTTTCAATGAACAAGTTGTTGTTGAATTCCAGATTGGAGGTATAAAGATAGTGTAGTTTATGATATATATGGTTGTCACTTCTCCTAGGTAGGCCTTGGCAATATGATAGGCATGTAATGTATGATGGAAGAGAGAACACATATACCATAGTAAAAGATGGATGTAAGTTTTTTTAACTCCTTTGGTGGAAGATGAGAAGGGTAAGGAAAAAATTATTATGTGTGAAAATAAAGAATTGGTAAAGGATCTAAATGAAGACAAAAGGGTGAGCACTGTAGACAGTTTGAAGTCTAAAAAAGTTCTAACAACAGGTGGAAAAGTTGCTTCAGCGTTGTGGACAGTAGATTGGAATACAAATGTTTTGGTAGGAACAATGTTATGCCCTTTAGTTGAAGGTAAGGTTATAAAATATATGGACTTTCCAGGTATAGTGGACAATAAAATGGGACAAATGGTTGAAAAAGAAAAAAGTCTGATGACACTAAGGAAAAGACAAATTGAACAAAGTGTTGAGGATAGTCACAAGCATGAGGATGAGATAAAGATGAAGACAGTTCATGAAATTACTAATAGTTGTTTGTTTGTAGGTATAGAAAAAGGAATCCAATGAGGTTTTGGTCCAGGAGCAGATGAAAGACCATCATTAGGTCTAAATGCAAAGATGAAGTCACATTCAAGAGCAAGCACAGTAAAGGCTGCAAGTCAAATTTCAAGCCCACTGTATTTGAACCAATGGAGAGTATTTACAGGTTAGATATCTTTTGAAAGGAAAGGTGGAGTAGAGATAAAGTATGGTACAATACCTAACTCATGGACATTATTTTTTCCCCTGTGGGGTTGTATGGTGCAGGAGCACCTAAACCACCATGTTCAAATTTGAAGGTCATTTAGTCTTTGCAACTTAGTAGGTATTTTAAGTATTTGACTAGGTATTTTATGTTAAATGAGGTAAATTGATACCTTTTAATAAGTATTAAGATGATTATTGTGTCATTTTTGTAAGAGAGTCAAAAATTGCAAAAGATGTAAAAATTGCCAATTACCCAAAAGTTGCAAAATGCACTATTTTAGGAATTGCATGGTCAAAGGTAGTTAAATGTTTGAAATGAAATTTTAGTGGTTTATTGGAGTGAATTAAGTGAAATAAGGTCATTTTCATACCATTTAAGGTTGCTATTGGGTTCATTTTGTCGAGTTTTGAAAGTTGCTAAAGGTGCATTATGGCAATTTGCATGTAGGAGAATAAATGCTTCTCCATTCGAATCCTTGCATTTAACTGATGTAGAAAAAGTTGGAAAAATGTTAAAAGGCCTTGTACATGTTTGGAAGGAGGGGTTAATGAAAATTTGAGATTCTTGTACACCAAAAACTCATTGTTACTCATAAATTTTTGAGTTTTGCTTCATTTTTTGTAGTTGCAGGCCTTGGTACGAATCTGTACAGGATCTTTTTGCTTAAAATTTGTTTGGAACAGGTGTCGGATGGAGATAACTTCAAATTTGAGGTTTTCTGATCAAATTTCATCAAGAAAATAAGAAATTACAAGCAATTTACTAACTGGATGTATGATTTTCTGAATTAGAGGGTTTGAGAGTGTAATATGAAGAACTAGGCCATTCCACCTATTGTAATTGTTGTATCTCACTGGAATGGGAATTTTTAGGTCTGATTAGTTTTTAGTGATCTTGGAGGGAGAAAGGGAATGTTGTTTTTTGCTTTGGGTATGAATCCAAGTTACAAAAAGTGTGATTTTTGAGTGAAAATGAGTGAAAAAGAGAGGTTTTAGGTTGCAAAAGTGTGTAAAACTAGGAGGCAGAAATTTTTGTTGTTAGATAAAGTGTGTGAAGGTATTTTATAGTGTTTTTGAAGTGGTTTCCATGTTATTTGAGGCCTGGATCATTGATTTCTAGAAAACCCTCCTTGGAAGGGCATCAATAGAGATTTTTTTGCAATTGGGTGATTTAGAAAGAGTTTCTTTGTTAAGTAAAGGAGGATTTAGTGGTTTTCTAGGCTATTTAGTGCTTCACCACTGAGTGTTGGAGTTTAGGACAATTTTAAACATGTTTCTCTTTGTAAAAGAGGGCTTTTTGGGTAGCCTAAAACAGGGGTAGTTTAATGAATCTCCAAAATATTCTCAAGAAACCACAGTTTGTGATCTTTTGGTATTTTGTGTCTATGGTTGAAATGAGTATCAAATTATTCTTGTTAGTTCTCAGTATGGACTACTCAATGAATTAGTGAGAGAAGTCTGTTTGTGAGGGCTACAAGCCATTTGGTGAGTGTGTGATTCAAGTTGAGAGAATAGAGTTGTGACAATTGATTCCTTGTTTAAATTTGGTCTTTTAGTGTTGGACAAGGCTGATTACTTGTTTGGATTAGATTATTGAGTGTTTTTGTTGAGTCATCACCACCTTGCTTTGCATCAGTTCAGCCTTCAACCTTATCCTTTACTATTTTCCTTCCTTTACACCATCAAAAACCAACACACTAACCTCTGAAACACCAAAGCATGAAACTTTGAATAGTTCTTTAAGTCATCGAAGGTTGGGGATCACTAATTCCTCCTACCAAATTCTTGAAGCGCATAGTAGAGCTTAACAAGAAATTCCAAACACATATGTTTGATGCACTTTATACCTATTGGGGTTCAACTATCGACATTATCCTTTACTTTCTCCTACCTTTACTCCATTGCAAACCTTCCCACCAATCTCCTAACCACTGAAGTGCAAGCTTTGCAATATGCATGATTTTTTTGGATGTTAAGGATCTTTATTCCATATCTCTTTCATGCCTTTGTGTTATGATGTAATCCAACTTGTCAACCCATGATACCTAAAAAAACCTTCACAACTATTATGAAACTTAGCCATGGAGAGAGTGTCAGCCCTCTAACATACTTCTTACTACATACTAAGAAAATGATAAGGTATAAGCCTTAAGATTGGATTCACAAACACCGAAGCTATTTAGGGTCTCGGGGTCCAGGGTTTCAATATACCCCTTTCTTATTATTCTTAGTAAGGCATAAGCCTTAACACCAACCCACAAACTTTGACACCAATTTGTGTTTTTGTCTCCCTCATCCTTCATACTTAACATTTAGTTAAGGCATAAGCCAAGTAATATCAATGCTCAATTCTCAATGCCTTCAACACACTGTAAGCCTTGAGTCTGAAGTTCAATTTTCAATGCCTTTTTTAGACTTAACACATGTGAAATTCCTTTTCCTTTATGAAATTGGTTTGAGGAATGGCCAAATTCTGATGTCCGAGACCTTTTCAAACTTAGCACACTCTTAATTGCTTTCTCTGATGGATTCGATATGAGGTATGACTGAATTCTGTTGTCTAAAACCTTTTAGACTTACACAAAATTTCTTCATTTCTTTTAAGGAACTCGATAAGACTTGTATGACTGAAGTCCAATGTTTGATCTCTTACAGTAGAGAGTAAGCCTCAAGCTCAAAGTTTGAACTTCAATCAAACTTAGCTAAAAAGTTACTAACTCTTTTCTTTTCAACAAACAACACAATGCAAGTCTGAGGCCCAATGCCCAAACTTTTGTAACTCTTTAAGGCTTGCTAAAGTGACACCTTAAGGCCAATTAATTCTTCTTCGTAAATCCATTATGAAGCCCTTTTGACCTCAAACAACAACTCCTCATCTGGTATCACTCAAATCTCCTTTTGACCTTATTAAGGTACACCTTTTGACCTCAATAACAATCATATTTCCCACAAATTAATCTATCTATAGCCAAGTCTAGACATCCCTATCATATTAACTCACTATTAATATCTCTTAGCTATCAATAAAGGTGTGATGTTTTAATTTAAGTGAAGATCATAATTCTATAATATGCCATAATACAATAGCAGTATAGACTCTAAAATCTTCATCTTTCCTTATTTAATTATTATCTTTGTTTCTCTAAGTTAAGCAATACTATAGGGATAAAATCTACACCTGCTATTTTTACTAAAACTTCTAAGGATCCTTTAGTTGTAACTTTAGTCATAATACTTGGTATGAGGAACCTCAAGTGAATACTACAGGAGGAATTCAAAATCATCATGAGTCAAATGATAAGAAAGGAATTCTATAACAAGTGGGCCTTAGTAACACATTATAGCATGACAAATTATAGTATCCATACATGTAGATTTAGTCATTTACTTTAACAATAGCATTCACATAAGAATATAACTAATCTACTCTTAGAATCAAATGACCAAATGTATAGTGGCACTCAAACAAAACTGGATTTTGTATCATCTACATTATGCTCTCTTAATATACATAATAGAGTAGCATAAGTTTAGAATAAAATGGGTTATGAATATGATGTAAAGGGAGGGGCCTTACATTACACAACCACTTAATCATGCAAATGTCTCTTATCATATTTGAAAATTAAAGAGTTTAACAACTATTAGAAACTAGGAGGATATAGGAGATCAAATGATAAGAATAATGAACAATATGCAATATTGTATTTAGTATATATCCAAATGATAATGAGTACAAAGCCTTGCATATATAGGAAATGATGTGGCAACTTAAAAAAATAAACCATGACTTTTATAGACTATTTTCAAATAAATCTTAATCACTAAAAGTAAATGCACCAAAAATTCAAAAACTTATACAATTATTTTTTTCTAGTCCAATTTTAACTCTAGAAATTCTAATTGGATCAATTCATATTTTGAAATTGAAATAAAGAGAAATACTATAAAAATTCATTTCTATAGAAAATCTATACATATTTGCTTCAACTACTCTCTAGAGAAATTTAGAAAATTCTAAAATGTGTTTAGTGATTATTGGTATACAAAATATAATTTTACTTTGACATTGTTAAACATATTTTTTTTTACTCTAGATTCATTTGTTATACATTTTCAAAATCTCAAAACTTGTCAATTGCTTTTTATTAAAAAAAGCAAGGGAAAGCCCCTGATCCCAATACACAAGAACAAAAAATGAGAGAGAAACAACTCAAGGACCAGATCTTGAACCCTACAACTTTGTCCCCAAGGGCTTATCAAGTGAAAAGGAGTCCTTAAGAATATATTTCTTCCTATGTTGCACGATTTTCCATGATGAATCAATGACCAAGTTTAAATAATTTATATAGGAAGGGGGAGAATCCCCTTAAGATGGAATAATAGATGGAGAAATAGGTACTGTAGGATCAACCACCATGCCCAAAATGAGAGAAAAAGGAACTGCAAGAGACATAACCATGTCCAAAATTGGAGCAATAAGAGCCACATAAGAGACAAGACATTTATCAACAGTAATATTATTCATCTAAGAATAAGGGGAAGGAGACCTAGAAGGTCATAAATCTTCACTATTAGTATACAAAACATCATCATGGTACACAGTTAGATGGTCTAAGAGAGCATTCTTCCACCAAGTGGAGGAAGACACAAGATGAGAGCCATGAGGATAGTTGTGAACCAAGTGTCTAGTATCAAAATAGTGTCTGTAGTGAAAAGGGATTCCTTCATAATCCAAAAGCTAAGACCAAGACCAGCCATTAACTTGAAGAAAAACCTCATTAGGTAATGCCTTAGTCAAGTCAACATCCACCAAAATACAAGCAAATGAGGTGTGAATAAAATTCTTGGAAGTCATGTCCACTTTCAAGAATCTACTGGTCAAGAGCATTACCTATGAATTCAAAAGTAGAGGGGCACAAATATAACAAGTGTCATTTTATTTTAAATTTGTTCAACACATTCATCTATTTAGAATCTATAGCATACATATTTCAACTGATTATATTTACAATTTATATATTTCTTTCTATTATATTCTTGATTTTTTAATGCCTACATAATTCTATTCAAAAGTATACAATTCGACATTATTGTATTTGAGCTTATTTTTTCTACATTCTGCCATTGCTAAGAACTTTTGTTAGTTTACTTTCTTGATTAAATTATAGATGTAAATGAAACTATAAATATTTATAAATCTAGTTATACGTATCAATATAAAAGTGTATAGTTGTATATGAACTACACTTCTTTATTTAATTTTATAGTATAGATTTAATTTAGATTTTATTATCATAATATTTACAATTTCTATACATGGATTTCTTATATTTTCTATTCGAGTTAATGGTCTTAGAGATCTATCTAAATTTAGTTGTACAATTGTATATAAGCTATGTACAATTTATTATTCAAATGTAGTTGTATATACATGTATATAACTATTTATATTCATATAGATCTATGAGTATGAATTTGTATTGTTATATATTTATGTATATGTGTATATACATGTATATACATACTATATGCATTGTATATAGTTAAATTATTGAAATAAATAATGGATCTATATTTTACAAATGTTAAGTTTTTCAAATTTTTCCTCTTCAATTGTTTGACAAAACACTAAAGAATAACTATTAGTTGGTTATTTAAATAGTGAAAATAGAAAAAAATATTGAGAATTTTATTAAAATAAATATTCATGAAATAACTATAAAATTTAAAAATAAAAATGCTTTTCATAATAGGACTCAAATAATTGAATAATTTATGGTGTAGATGTATGACCAATATTTTGGAGTGCATGTACACCATCCCACACAATATTTATTTGAGCCTCTTTAGATAATTTCAATACAAAATGCATTTTTTCAAGAGGAAAGTCTTATGGTTGTAACTAAAAGTCTTCCCTGGCATATGAAAAGCATCCTTGTGATCTTTTTTCATTAAACTATATATGCATCATTGTGATTCTTAGAGGAGGATTTAGTAACTCTAAGAAACTAATTAAAGTAGCATTAACATATGATTTATGATTAAAATACATAAGAAATATACTTCTATAGAATATAATTCGTAGATAAAATATATTTTATAAAACATATTTTAAAACAATATATTTAAGACTTATATTAATTATCATACATGTGATATAAGTAATTATAAGAATAAATTCCAAAACCTACAATAATTCATTATGTAAAATATGACTAGGAAATCTCTACTTTTAGGTTCTCGAGATTTTCAATAATTTCACAAAAATTAAACAATTATAAGAAAGATGCAAGAAGATAAATTTAAACATATCATTGAAACATTTTGAAATTTGGGATTACATGCAGATAACATGAACAATTTTATAAAATGATATGCTTTCGAAGCATGCACATTCAATCAAATAATTATCTCAAGCCTCTATTTTTTTATAATATTTATCTAGATATTTCATATGAATGAAGGATGAAATAATAAGGTAATATTAATATTTTTGAAAGAGGAAAAAATGGGTTTTACAGGGACCCGAAACCACAAAGTTTACAAAATAAAGAAAGATTCAAAAGAGACATCACAATGAGAAAGGCTATAAAAATAAAAACAATAAACACCCACAACCAACAAAAAGGCTAGCGAAGGCCATAGAACCAAAAAACCAGACAAAAAGCCAGCAACAGCTAAATTTGAGTTTTTAAAAGACCAATAGTCTCAGCTTCCAGCTCATTCATGTCCTGAACTCCCCTCTTTAAGATCTGAAGCATTTGTGTTGTGGGAGGTGCTTTCCTTTTAAGATTGGCCCTGGTCCTTTTAGAAATACCTTGGTCCTCATTCTTACTTTCCTTCTTCTCTTCCAAATCAACGACCAGTGAATCCTGTTGTTTTTTTTCTAGCTTTTCAGACATAGAATTGATAATAATGGCATTGTGCCTAGCCTTTTTATGATTTTTTTCCATGACTATTTTCAAATTATTTTTTATTTTAACCATTTCCTCTTCCATAGTCTTGTATTTATCCTCAATATCACCTCCTTTCATTCCAATACTACTCTTATTCAATTTCCCTTCTTTGTTGCTGAAGGCAGCCAGCTTCATCTCCAACTTCTCTGACTTACTGTACAAATCCATGTTTCTTTGATTGAGCTCATTAATTTCTTGATAGGCCCACTTTAAGACCTTGAAGATATCACTAATTCTATTTCTAGCAGAGGAAAAAATGTCACTAGTTTGAACCTGGTCTAATATGAGATTTACATCACTTGGGTTGGGGGAGCTAGGAAATTTGGTACCTTTGAATCTGAAGGAGGCAGGAGGGGAGGGCACATAATTTCTACTAGCTTTAGGGTTTTCAACTTTTTCTTCTATGGAATCTGTAGAATAGGAAACCAGCTTGTTGGCAGACGAGCCCTTAAGAACAAGATTCTTTAAGGGGATAGAGCAGTCGCGTAAGGACTCAGGGTTAGCTTTAGAAAACTGGGGTTTTTTAGACTGAGTTTTCTTACCGGACATCTTAGAGGACAAGTGGGTTTCAATAATTCTCTCCTTTTTTGGTTGAATCTTCGAACCCCCACTATTGGTATCATAGTCCTCAGACTCCGAAGAGGCCATAGGTTTAGATAAAGCCGACATGCTTTGATAGTGTTCGTAAATTAACCTAATAAGACTAGGATGAAGAATGGGGTATCTCCTGGGGTTTTTCCTATGGTCCTCAAGGCTATTACTCTGTGAACATAACAAGTAGTGAGGCAAAGAAATCTGTACCTTATGGCGGAAGTGGTTAAGAATGGTGAAATGATGCCTATACACTCTAGTAAATCTCTTGTCCAGGGTGATATACTCCATGATAACACGAAGTACCTTTCTCCATAGTGCCTTGATAGTATCAATTTCAAAGTAGTTGTTAGAGATTTTGACCAGCTTTAATTTCTCCTTGTCCTTCTTATGAAATCTGATGACATCCTCATTAGAGAACCTTCTGTCATGATAAAACTTCATGCCATCAATAGACATTCCAGTAATCTCCCCTATAATCTACTCGTCCAACTTCACCTTTCTTCCAAAGAGAGTTATTTCGATGTTCCAGTTCTTCTCAAAGTAATCCGTAGCCACATAATCGGTCCCATGAAGTTTTTCCAGATATGGAACCAACCCACCTTTTCTATCTGCTCCCAAACCTTGTCATTCCTAGTGTGCACCTCATAGATTTTAGGCTCAACTCTTCTCCTTTCCCCCCCCATTTTTGTTTGCTCCTTACTGTAGACTCTACTAGCATTGAGGACCTGTTGCAGAATTATGTAGTTGTTCCAATGCACCCACAAAGTGTGCCGCGTTTTCTTCCCTTCTAAGTAACATGACGTAGCCCTATAAAATCTCTTGATTTCAATGTACCTAGTCCATTTCTCTTTAATCATTAATTTTATTTTCCTCTTTCCCATGCATAACATCATAGTCTAGTAATTCCCTTACTTCAGTTCTCAAGTCCCTACAATTCTACCATGTGTTTAGTCCTTGCTTCATAACCCATTCATTCACAAAGTAATCTGCCACATTGTTAGCTTCCCTATAGATGTGTGAAAATTTTACTTTTTCAAAATTTTCTAGAATAGACTTTGCTTCATCTATGCAATTCTTAATTATCCATGAGGGTGGGGTTCTTCCTAAAAGATAGTCAATAATATTTTTAGAATCTCCTTCAATCCATAAGTTTCTTATATTCATATTATAAGCTAACTTTAAAACTTGAAAAGATCCTATAGCCTCAACCACATGGTTGGTTTGATGGCCAAGGGATATAGCCACAACTGCCATAAAGTTTCCATTTGAATCCCTTAGAACACCTCCACTTCCAACCAAACCCAGGTTTCCCTTCGTAGCTCCATCAAAGTTGGACTTAGACCAACCATTTAGGGGAAAGGTCTAGCAAACACCCTCCGTGATTTTCTTAGTTGGCTTGGAAGCAGATGAAATATTCACTTTAATATCCTAAACTTTTGTTATCCTTAAATCATAGGGAGTGTACACCACAACTTCTAGATTAAGAGCTTTTTGAGGAATCACATTAAATTTTTCCTTTATAAGCCTAAATTTTTTCTCAAAGACATTATTCTTCGACATTTCCTTGTCCCTAAAAAGTCTATTATTGTGTTCCTTCCACACTCCCCAAGCAAAAAAAGGGAATAAGAAGTCCCATAACCTTCAAATATAGGGATTTTTAGTAAGAGCTTTCCATTGTAAGAAGAAATCTTCAATGGTCTGGGGGAATACCCAGGAGAGATTCTAGATAGCTAATAATTTTCCCCAGATTAAGGAAGCAAACAAATAGTGGACGAATAAGTGGTTGGCAGACTCTGCCTCACTCTTACAAAGGTAGCATCTATTGGGGATTTGAAATCCCCATTTACAAAGATTGTCCATTGTGAGAACCTTATTCTAAAGCATTATCTAGAAGAAGATATTAAATTTTGGAGTTAGGTGTTTAATCCAAGCTTTAGACCAGAAGGAAGGGGGGCTTGAGAAAGGGATAGAAAAGAGACATCCGAAGAGATAGAGTAGTTACTTGAAGGGTTATCCATCCAGACAAGGGTGTCATCGTGTTGATTCTATCCCAAGATGATAGCATTTAAGGAGGATTGAAGCTGAGCCAAATTTTGACTGATCACACATAAGTTCACCTAGTCTCCTTCAAACCAATAATATTTGACAAGTTCCCTGAAAGCATCTTTACATTGCTCTGCCCATTTGTTGAATCTTTCAATATTAATAAGGGATTTGTTAAAGAGACATTTGTCCTCCCAAAATCTAGCTTGATTGCCACTTCTGATGTGCCATCCTATCCTTAATTCTAGAATTTTTCTACCAGCAATCATATCATTCCAGCAAGATGAACCACGTGGGAGGACAGGAGAATCCAATAGAGCTTTGAGGGTCATACCGTCAACCATATATTTACTTATTAAACTATCTTTCCATTCTCCACTAGACGAGAAATATCTCCATTTTTTTTTAGCTAGGAGAGTAATATTAATAATTCTAATTTTTTTTAGACCTAAACCCCCCAAAGTCTTCGGTCTACAAACCAAATCCCACCCTATAAGAGGAATTCTCTATCTTTCCTCCACTCCAGACCAGAGGAATCTTTTCTAGATCTTTTCAATGGCCTCTATGTATTTAGTAGGGATTTTGAAGAGGCTTAAAGCATAAATTGGGAGATTCTGAAGAGATTTTTTAAGAAGCTGAATTTTTCCAGCTTGGCTCAAAAGAGCTCCTTTCTAGCCTATCAACTTCTTTCCGAACCTCTCAACCAAAAAGAACCAAAAGGATTTTGGAGGTTTGAGGCATAACGAAATTCCAAGATAAGAATAAGGTAAGGAATCCACCCTACAATCAAGAATTCTAGCAATCTTGACATTTCTATGCTCAAGGGTATTGAAGAAAAAGATGGAACTCTTCTATCTATTAACCTCCTGCCTAGTTGCCTTTTCATACATGACCATTTTTAAAAAAAAATTCTTAGCCTCATTCATGAAAGATCTGCCCATCAACATAGTTTCATCAAGAAAATATTGGTGAGAACATATCAAATTCATGGAAGAAGGAATAAGACCAACAAGGGACCTCTATTTGATCAATATCTTAAGATTCCTTCCCAGGCTTTCAACCATTATAGTAAAATAATAGCTGAGATAGGGTCACCCTGTCTTAATCCTCTTGAGTTTTGAAAGAAACTAGAAGGAGATCCATTAACAATGATGGTTGTGGATACCGTGGTAACCAATTGATTCACTAGCTAAATGAATCTACTATTGACGGTAAACCCCTTAGGATTTTGAATAAAAACTACCAGTCAACATGGTCGTATGCTTTAGAGATGTCCAGCTTAAGAAGAAACCCTTCAGGTGTAGATTCCACAAGTGAATGAATATTCTCATGGAATGTGACTATTGAATCTAATATTTTCCTTCTAGGAACAAAATGATTCTGCTAAGGGGAAATCAACGAAGGAAGGATAGAAAGGATCCTTGATGTCAACACCTTAGAAATGATTTTATAGAGAGAGTTGCAAAGAATTATGGGTCTAAACGCCTCAAACTACATAGCCCCTATTTTCTTAGGAATAAGGACCAAAAAAGTAGCATTCAGTTCCTTAAGGACCCTTCTGGAACCAAAGAATTCCTTAACAAAATTCACTACATCATTTTCCACAATTTCCCAAAACCATTGAAAAAAGAACATAGGAAATCCATCAGGCCCAGGGGCCTTATTTCCTTCAAAAGAAAAGACAGCTTTCCTGATTTCCTCCATAGAGGGAATGGCTGCTAGATTTTCATTGTCTTCCCTAACAACAACCTTGGGGATGGCCTCTAATAGAAATTCTTGGTCTATTTGATTGATTTACCCATTCACTGAAAGTAGGTTATTATAGAAGAGGACAAATTTCTTTTTGATGTCTTCCTCTTCCTCAAATCTAGTACCATTAACTTCTATGGAAGCGATTCTATTCACAGTCCTATGTTTTGAAGTAGATAAATGAATGTACCTTGTATTTCGATCTCCAACAGAGAGCCATAACACCCTTGATCTCTTCCTCCATAACTCCTCCTCTTTTGGTATTATGTCATGCAGCTTCACCAACAACTCATTTTCTCCATCCTTAATATCTTTAATGTATCCTTCCTTCTGGATTTTGTATTGGATGTCTGCAAGCTTCATTTGAAGTTCAG
The DNA here is from genome assembly GCA_007258455.2 of Sequoia sempervirens. NCBI lineage: Eukaryota > Viridiplantae > Streptophyta > Pinopsida > Cupressales > Cupressaceae > Sequoia > Sequoia sempervirens. Next base: position 84,834 of record VDFB02321492.1, read on the forward strand.
ATTTAATGCCAAAAATATTTCCAAAGGATTCTTTTTTCCATTTTCTTAAATTGTGTTTGACTTCTCTGAGCTTTTTAGCAATTTTGAACATAGTAGTTCCCAGAACATCAATATTCCACCATTTCCTAATTTCATCTGAGATTAGGGGATGGGACAACCACATTCTTTCAAATCTAAAGGGTGAGTTTTTTTCACCTTTATAGGGTCTACCACAAAACTTATGGGAAAGTGATCCGACCCAACTCTGGAAAGAGCTTTAAGAGAAAAAATAGCTTAAAATCCACTAATGAGAAATTAAGGTTCTATCTAACCTAACTTGAATTAGATCCTTACTAGTTCTTCTATTCAACCATATGTACTGGGCCCCTTGTAAGTCCATATCAATTAGCTCCTTGTTGTTGATGAAATAAAAAATATCAGACTTACTCTCTTGGCTCACCTGAGAACCTCCAAATTTCCACTCGTTCAGAAGGGGAGTATTAAAGTTTCCCATTACTATCCAATGGTCATTATAAAAAATCCTATGAAAATCAGAGAGCTTGTTCAACAAATATTGTTTAGCTCCTTTCCCATTGGGAGCATAGATATTTGACTGAATCCAATTAAAGTTATCTCTAATATGTGTGAATTTAGTATCCAAATGATTGTTGCTTTTCAACAAAGGTTCCCCTTTGATGAAGTTCTAGTTCCAAAAAGTAGCAATGCCTCCTGACGCACCATCTCAATTGTTTCCTTGAATCCCACAATTCTGAAACATTTTGATCTTCTCCACCTCTTCTTTGGGAATTTTAGTTTCTTAGATGAGGAGAATATCAGGTTTATGATCCCTAAAAAAATTGTGCAAAACATCCCTCTTATGAAGGCTATTGAGCCCTCTTATATTCTAGGACATAATCTTCATGTCTTACCAGGGGATTGGGGGATCTTTGGAATGGTCTTTTGAACACCATCCGCTATATATTGAAAGATTTCATGCTCTCTCTACCATTTTCCTAATCTTTTGACCTGGCCAAGCTTAGTGGCACCACAATCCACCTTTGCTCTTGTTATGGTAATAACTCCACTTAGAGTATTTTGATGTTTTCTTTTCTCCTTTTTCTTAGAATGAGAGAGGAATTCTTCACAATCAGTATCTTCTTGGATCTCCATCTCTCTTCCAGATTCCCATTCCTTTTCATTCATTCTTCTTTTCTCCCAAGGGAGGGTATCCATTAGGCCATTCCTAGGCTGATTCAGATTTTCACTCAAAATTTCAATATCCTGGCTCAGATCCTCATAGGTGTCCTTTACAAAATTTGGGGTTGTTTTTTCTAGTGGATTAAGAGGGTTACTCAAAGGGGAGCTTTCGACAAAAGTCATGTTTAGGATTGGAATGCTGATATCCAAAGACAAACCATAGATAGGAATGTCCAATGCAGGAAACCCATTTTCTATTTCTTCTAGTAATTTCTTAAGAGTAGAGGAGAAAAATTCCTCATTTGTTTTCCATTCCTTCATATTTTCCAATGTTCTTTCCTCATCTTCCCTAGGGCCAATATTATTTTTTTCTCTTGTTTGGTGATTAGTCTACACATTAGGGTCCTTAGATTTTGTTTCATCAATATTGTCAGAGGTATTCTGAGATTCATTTTTCCTACCACCTCCTCACTAGTATTGCTTTCTTGTCCTTCCCCTTCATTTTTCTTTCTCTAGACAGTCTTAGGGTTGGATGAGTGATTTTCTTTTTCTTTACTGACATTTAATTGGAATTTCTTAGCCCAATGCCCCATTTTCCTACATTTAAAGTAGGCAAAGGGAATGGATTCAAACTCTATAGTTTGCATTAAAGTTCCCAACTTAGATTGAATATCTATTGAAGAAGGAAGGTCAACACTCTGTGAAACTCCTACATAGATTAAAGAAAACACCAACCGCTTTCTAGCTACTATCATAGGGTCAATAGAAATAAGTTCACCAAAGGAACTAGCTATGCCATTGAAAATGTCCTCATTCCATTATTCTAGAGGGAGACCTAGGAGTTTAGCCCAAAATGGAACATTCTCAAAGATAGAATCAGAAAGGTCCAAGCAAGATGTCGACTTCCTTAGGGCTAGGGAAGATTTTCCAATGACCCAGGGTCCTCCACTCCTAACAACCAAGATATCCTCCTTGTAGGTAAACTCAAAGGAAAAGAAACCTCTAGGAAGAGCAGCCACATAAACTTTCCCATTTGTTATCAACTTATTTTTAACAAATTCCCTAACCACCTCAGCATTTGGTCTAGGTCCCATAAACTTTGCAACTAGGACTTTTTCCATCAAAGAAATATTATGATAATATCGAAGCCCAAGGTCTACGCTTATCCTTCCCTTTCAGGGGTCCCTAACACCTCATTGGAAATTTTTCCCTTTCCACCTTGTTGACCTTCAGGGGACCCCCCTTGATTTGAATTTCCTCCTAGGTCCACTTGGATTTTTTTTTGGTGTCCTTCTCATTAGATTCAACCTTAATTTTCTCCGCACTTAGAATGTGTGTTGATTCATCTTGGGATTCCTCAGATCGTACTCCAAGGCCTGCTCCATTGTTCAAAGATAAAAAATTCTACTTTTCCCACTCATTGTTAAGAGTATGAAATGTTTAGGTAATATTAATGTTATTAACTATTTGTTTTATGCAATTTTAGCTTCAAAATGAATCAAATTATTTTTCTCATGTAATAGTTCTTTCAGTTTTCCTAATGTATCCTTATATATATTACAAATAATTCATACTCATAATTATTTATACATATTTAAAGCTATATATCATCTCCACTCACAATTTGAGGTAATATTTCTCAACCAAATTAATTGAGATAGAAAAGAAAACTAACTCATAGAATTTAATAAGTTCTCTTTATTAGGATAATCATTTGAATTATGAAAAATTGAATTATCTTATCAAATGATTTTGTGGATGATGTTCAATAGATAATTAGAAAAGAAATTTATATATGAAAGAAACATGATAGACTGGAATCCACTATAAGAACAAAAAATTAACCATTAGAATTCTATCTTAAGTTATGCCTAGATTTTTCCAATACTTTATAGCCATATATTTATGTCTAAATGTAATCATAGTCTTAAATTTACACAAAAAATTAAAGAACTAATATTAATTAAGATTATCCTAAGAACAAGATTAAGATAAAACATAATCTAAACATTTTATATCATGCACTTGATACTACATGTGAAATGCACATGAAGTAGCTCCTTAAAGATCCATAGTATTACATTGGGATCCATACCCCCAACAAGTGTAGTTACAATAGGTTATATATAGATATACATACATATAGTGATAAAATTATCTATAAGTTATATATCATTCTGAATGCAAATGTATAATCATGAAACAAATAAAAATAGGTGGGGTTTACCAAATATGGATTGATGAACCAATTAGGGACCTATTTTCCTTTATTTCATTAGGAAACGAGATCCCCACAAAGAAGTGATTATCAACCCTTAGGTGAATCAATTCAAAGTGAGAATATTAAAATTTCTTTATGAATGGAGGATGGGGTTCAAGGTCAAACAACACTTTGGGGAGAAAAGCTAAAAATAGAAAATCAACACCAAAAAGCAATCTAATAATTGAAGTAGTGAACCACCAAAAAATGGATTCACTAAAGTGAATCTACAAGATCATGAACTACACTTTTCTAGTGTTTCATTCAATTTATGAGGGCTATAAGGCATAAATTAATATTAAAAAAACCCTAAGTGATATAATAGTAAAAGGTAGGTTTTAAGATGGCTAAATGTTGTGTACCTATTGCAAAAAGTTCTTTTTTAGGCCTCACTAATGACTCATTTACCCAATGGTGAATGACTCATAGCTAGGGTTCTAGAAAAATGATTTCTAGGTTTTGTTCTCCAATTCCTACCCTTCCAAATCCTAGTGGGACACTATCTGAAATCCCAAAAATAACTTATGTAGCTTAGTTTCTGTGATCTTGCAATAAATATGGAAACTTTCACAACTTTACAACTTTGCAACTTTGAAAACTAGTGCTTTCCAATTGATCTTCAACCTAAAAATTCCAATCACATGTAAAGAGAGAAGAAAATTTTTGTTTTGTTAGAAAATAGGGGTTTTCCTTGGTCAAACCCCAATTTTGTAATTAAACGTTATGATGAAAAATGAAACAATGATACATTGTTTGAAACCTTGGATACCAAATCTGCAATCTACCATGAAGTGGCCTCAATGAGTGTAGATCTTGATCATAAAATTTAATATGGAAAAATTCTTGAATTGGATCTTCAATTCTACATCAAAACATTATCTCAACAACATGGATCATTCTTTATGCATTTGACATGATGATTGATATCTTGATTGCTGCAATAAAATTCTTCAAATCTTCCTTTTGAATTCCTTAGGAATTCTCTTATAAAAGAAAAAATATTATGAATTTTGATCCATGCTTTATGTTTGTCATATGTATCGTAATCTCTCCACAAATGGAATATCCCATTATTAGGCTTGTTATTGATTCTTCCAGCTATGTAAAGAGGACCATCCGGTGCATGTTTAAGTGTGCCTTTTTGTGAGAAAGAAATATCAAGAGGAATTTTGGTTGAGACCTTATGAGGTCTAGCTTCAATAAATGCAACTATTGCAGCCAGTTCATCTACATTTTCATCTTTTATGTTTTCATCATCTATGTCAACATTCATCACATCATTCTTTGTTTAACTAGCTTTGATAAATGAAATGGTGTGTTTTGGCATGGGATTTGTAAAGATTTATAAATTTTTTTAGGAGAAACTATGGACTTATTACCTTGATCATTATTATTGTCAAAATCATTGATTTTCTCTTGTTTGAATTCACTTGTTTAGTACTACCAATAGCACAAGTGACTCCTTGTTTCTTAGGGGGGTAGATGAGTCATCATACACTCCTAACAGTTCTCTCAAAGCTTCATATTCCTCACATGTATCAATCAATTCAAGATGATTCAAAGTGAGATTTATCTAATAGGAAGTACGCATGATGGTGTTAATGCAATGCAATGACCTAAAATGTAATGTGTAAATGCAATTTTCAGATTCTAAACAAGGAAATTTACTAATTACTCTATGCAACAATTTGAAAATCAAATGTTGTAAATGTAATTTTGAATTTAGAAAATGCACTAAATGTACCAAATTAAGCTATATATAATGAAATGAATGAAATAGAAAGTCAAGAAACTATAATAAATATTTGATGACAACAAATAGTAGCATAGAAATGAAGATTTTAAATTCCAAAAATGTAGATTAAGGCCTGATCAGGGACTCATTCACCCTATGGCGAATGGGTTCTAGATTAGGTTTTTGAAACAAATTTTTAATTATTTTGAGGTATTTTTAGTGGTTTTCAAGTTTAGTTTTCTATAGTAAGTTTCAAGTTCAATTTTTTGTAAATACAATGTGAAAATTGAGTTCAAATTATGACAAAATGATGAGCTAAAACACCTTGTTTGATATGCAATTTTGTTTTCAATTTTCAAGTTCAATTTTATGTGATGTAAGATGATATACAAAATAACTGATTGTTTTGGTATTTTTTAGATTTAAAGAATGGAAAATTAAAGCAATCTTAAAACCCTATATGAGATGCAAATTTCAATGCAAACTAAACACCCTAAATGAGATCTAATTTAATGAAAATGAATGAAAGATCTAAACCTAGGATGAAAAGGACTCCTAAAGTTAGAAAAATACAATGATAAAAAATTCAGGTTCACCATAATGAACCATAAAAAAATGGGTTCAACAAAATGAATCTACAAAATGATGAACCACACTTTTCTAGTGTTTAATTCAATTTATGATGGTTATAATGCATAAATGAATATCAGAAAACAAATCTAAATGATATAACAAATAAAAGGTAGGTTTTAAGATGGAAAAATATTGTGTAACTATTTCAAAAATTTCTTTTTTGAGCCTCACTGAGGACTCATTCGCCCAGTGGCTAGGATTCTGGAAAAATGCTTTCTAGGTTTTGTTCTTCAATGTTTGCACTTCCAAATCCTGGTGGGACACTGTCAAAATCCTAGAAACAACTTCTATAGCCAAGTTTCCATGATCTTGCAAGAAAGATGGCAATTTTGACAACTTTACAACTTTGCAACTTTGACAACTTTTTCTTTCCAATTGATCTTCAACCTAAAACTTGCAATCATACATCAAGAGAAGAAAAATGTTGTTTTGTTAGAGAATAGGGGTTTTCCTTGGTCAAACCTTGTTTTGGTAATTAAACCTTATGATGAAACAATGAAACATGAAGGATGTAAAATGAAACATGAAGCAACGATACATTGTTTGAATCCTTGCATACAAAATCTACAATCTAGCTTGAAGTGGCCTCAATGATTGTAGATCTTGATCATGAACTTTGATATGGAACAATTCTTGAATTGGATCTTCAATGCTACATCAACACATTATCTCAAAAACATGCATGATGCCTTATGCCTTTGACATGAGGATTGATATCTTGATTGCTACAATAGACTTCTTCAAATCTTCCTTTTGAATGCCTTAGGAATGCTCTTGTGAAAGTACTCCTGATTGCTCATAAAAATTCTTAAATGAAATTATGTGAAATAGCCTTATATTTATACATAACTTAATTTTAAATCCTAACATTCAAATAACACAAGCCAACATTAGATCTTCAACTTCAAATAGTGAAAAAACCACCAAAACCATATTCCGAGGGGGGGTCCTAGGGTTAAGTGAGGACCCATTGGTCCTAACACACTTAACTAGGATAAACTTCAAGGGATGTAAATGTTATCTAAAAAGGGGGTCCTAGGACTTATTGTCGACCCATTTTCCAGGTGGAAAATGAGTCCTATGTCACTAACCTAGGACACATACCTTATAAAATTGAGTGTTGTGTAATATCATTTAAGAATTTCAGGTTTTATCCCTTGGAATCAGCAATTAATTAGGCTTGGATTTGAATTAAAGAGGCTAATTAAGCTCAATTAATTAATAATGCCCTAGATTAGTGTGAAAGTGTAAAGATACACTTTACAACACCCTAAAGAAGGCACAATTAAGTCCATTTAGTTTATAAAGGACCTAAATGTAATGTGAATATGTAAAACACATTACAACACTAAATCAAGGGAACATTAGGTTCATTTTAATTATTCCAAAACTAAGGAAAAATGGATAATTTTTCCATTACTACAAATAGCTAGATTAAGCTCAATATTTGTAGAACCAAAAAATAGAATGTAGACCAGACAAGGGTAGAAACATATGTACCAATCACCAAAAGTACTTTTCAAAAGTGATCTGAGACTCATTCGCCTATGGGAAAATGGGTCCAAGTACAAGGGTTGCAACAATTTTTTGGGAGCCTTTGACACAGATATGAAGCTTCTAATTTGTCCATGTTTTAGTGCCAAAAAGTCGGAAATCCAATCTATAGGTTAGATTATATGGTTTGATGACAACTTTGACAACTTTTGCAACTTTGACAACTTTGTAAATCTTGCACTTCAAAAGGTCTTCAAGTTTTCTTCAACCTAAATCTACAATCACAACCATAAGAGGGAAAAATGTTTGTTTTTGGGTGAATAGGAGTTTGACTTGTTCAAACCCCATTTTTTTAATCAAACCTTGAATTGAAATAATGAATGAAAGAGGGAATGAAGAATGAACAAATCTATGTTACCACTCAAAAAACCCTTTAATGAAACCTTGATAATGGAGATATTAGGAAGTCTAAAAATTGCATGAAATGGATGAATTGGATGTCGATCTTGACACTTGAATCTTTCTTGAAATGATACTCTGAATGCTTGACTTGATCATGAAACCTACATCACAATGTTAGCTCCAAAAACATTCATGATGAAAGAATACTTTGACATGATAAATGAATCTTGAATGCTGCAACAAATATTTGATATATCTTCTATTGAATGCTCTTAATCATAAAATTTTATATACTTTTACTCAATTGAATATGCTAGGTGAAAATTGGAGGAATAACCTTGTATTTATATGTATCCTTAATTTCTTGAAATTCAAATATCACAAGCCAACATTGAATTATGGATTTGAAAACATTAAAATGCCACCAAAAACATAATTTAAATTTAGGTGAAAAGGTTTAGGGAGGGCCCATTTTCCCATGGGTGAATGGGTCCTAGGTCCATAAACCTGAAACACACATTGCTCAATGTAAAGAGTTATGTTTAGACATTAATTATTGTCAAGTTTCCCCTTCATAAAATGTAATTTAATAGGCTTGTAAATGAATTAAAGATATAATTAAGACATAATTAAGCTCATTTAATTAAGAGGGACCCAAATAACTGTATAAATATAAAGGGGTCCATTTTAAATAGGAGGGCCCAAGAAAGTGAGAAAATATAAAGGGTTACATTTTTCTACACTATATTTATCCCTCACTTTAGTGAGAGGATGACCTTGTATCAAACTCACACTAAAGTAGATAATCATGGGAGGTCTAATTGTACAATCATTGGAAGGATAAGACAACAAAGATCGAGGAAGGTGATCAAGCCTCAAAGATCTAAGATCTCATGAAAAAACTAAAAAAGGCACAAGGAGACACATACCTATGTTAACCATATATATGTATGCAGGAATGAAAAGACACTCAATCATACAATGAAAAAGAAAAGAAGGGATCAAGCCTTGACTTTCCAACGTGATGTGGAACATGCCTCAACTATTTGTCCAAAAACATTTACAAGTGCAACTCATTGTCCACTATGTAAACAACAATGCACACTCACACGGGCTAGTGAAATCCATTGTCCACTAGGTGAGCCCCCAAGGGTGGAAAATATGAGAATATTATTAGGCTCCCATACCATACCAAAGTTATACCTCTGATAAGTTTAATAAGGAACCACACAATACAAAATTTGAGCTTCATAAGGCTTAGAAAGTTTTTCTATGCCAAATACTTATGAATGGACAAGGCACCACAAGAAAGAAAAGTGTGTTATGCTTGGTGTCCATAAAAAAGGATTAAAACTTCGAGCTTCATGAGGTTTACAAGCTACATTATACCAAACAATTATGAAAAAAAATGCAAATATGATAAGACATCTTCAAAGGGATTTTTATTAGTTAATGTAAGGTATCCTCTTAGGGAACATCGCCCCTAATGTCTCTAAGAGAGGACAATTCTAGGATAAAAGATTCACAAATTATGGAATACAACATGTAGCATCACCACTAAGAGGAATTTTGTATGCCAATAAAGGTCACACTATTGGAGGACATCAAACCCAATGACACCACCAAGAATTAGACACATCGCAAGAAGTAAGAAGATCTCTCAATGAAACATAAGGAATAGTCCAAGATCTCCAAAAATGATAATGATTATGTATACCCCCACTCTTGTGTATACACAAGTCTAGGATAAAAGATTCTGAAATTAGGGAATGCAACACGCAGCAACCACTAAGATGAAATTCATGGGTATGTGCAAGAGCATCATGGAAAAACATGCCCTTAAGTGGCAAAAAATTAAAAAAAATTAGAGTTAGGAAACTTGACATACAAATCTGAATAAGTTATCTATATTATTTCAAATATATGTAAGAATAGAATATGTAGCAAATTGAATTTAGTTTCTAAACCACTAGGTTTATTTTATTTTATTTTAAATCTATTTGGTAAAAATTTGAAATTTCAATGCAATAGTACTTATGTTTCAGGGAAAAAATAAGAAGTAGGTGTTTGCTTGACCACCCTAAGCACAATAAATGATAATATTTTTATAACATTTTAGATATAAGCAGAGGACTCCATGTCCTAATGTGATGCATAATTTTTTGTAATTTTTCTCCAAATAATTAATTATGATTTTTTTATTACAACTTTCAAAATTATAAAACTTGTATGTCTAACCACACCTTAACTTGGTCAAAAAATTCATGAAATTACCTATTATTTTTAATCCTATAGTATGCAAAGCATAGAATAAGACACATGTTTTGGATTCAAAAAAATGCATACATTGTTCAAAGCTATAGATTTTTTTCAATCAGCCTATCAATCAACACTTTAGCTGTAATTCAAATAGAAAATAAATAATAATTATTTATTAAATTCAAAGTAAAGCATAATTTATATTGGTGGAAAGCTAATAATCTCCTTTAAAAACCCTTTTTGTTTCATCAAATTGGGTAAAAAAAAAGTCATCAACCACATACCCTACACATACCCATCATAGCACCACTTTTTGGCCCATCATGATCCTATACATACCCTCATATGGCAATAAAAGTCACACTCTTGGAGGACATCAAACAAAATGACACCACCAATAAGAAGACTCATCGTAAGAATTAAGAAGATCTCTCAATGAAACATAAGGAATAGTCCAATATATCTAAAAAATGATAATGCTTATGTATACCCCAACTTTAAAGAAAATGCCAACACCATGCTATGAGCAATTACTCTAAAGTAGAAAATAATAAATGATAATAATAAAGAAGGCATAAGGGCTTATCTAGAAATCCCTATGCCAAGTCATATGTTTCCAAATGAAGCTACATCATGAAAAGGAAGGGGTTGCCCCCAAAATGAAATCCCAAAATCACATAAGGGATCCATAGATTCAGGGTTAGCATATGCCTTTTCTACAATGATATTATAGAGCTCAAAAATATCATTATTCCACAAATAACTCATGGAACTTGGTGAATGACATATAGAGAGTGAAAAGAAAGAAAATCCTTTCTATTCAACATGGAAGAGACCTAAATGTCTCCATGCCTTGCATCATCCCCAAAAGAAAAACACAAGACAAAAGAAAAGATAAAGGTTTACAATATATAGAAGAATGAAGGTACAAATAGGGGAATGAACATGAAGATACATAAAACATAATAGTACAAGGGATCACATTATGCACATGCAATCACATAAAGAGCAAAAAATGAGTAATATTACTACCTTCTTGCCTATGCTCTCTAGCATTTTGATTCCTTTTCATTCAATTTTCAAGTTACGATTGTGTAGGAGTGGTTTTATCAACCATAGATTTATTTTCTTACCTTAAGGGAGGAACAAAAGGAACCATGGGAGGTTGTTCAACAAATTTCTCTTTAGCTTTATAAACTTGTTTGATCTTAGGAGGCACAACGAGACCTATTTGGTTATCTCATGGTATCTTATAGGAAATGGGTGGAGAGTTTGCTATGTTTTTGTTTTGGTTAAGTTTGGAAAGTTTTTTGGTTCAATCATAGTTTCATCAAGGATAGGAGGCTCAATCGTGGGTTGAGGCATATTGCTAAGGGATAATTTTGCTATGTATTTTTCCTTAAACATTTGATAGAAGTCCTCATGAGGCCTAATAGGTTCCATAAGTTTGGGAGAAAAGAAATCCAATGAGAAATTCCCATGGGAAGACACAAGATCAAAGCCACTATGATGTATAGTAAAGATATTGTTTCCAGATGGAAAATTTAAGCACTTATGCACAATCGACGGGATGACATTCATGGACAAAAGCCATGGATAGCCTAAATTCACATGAAATTGGTCTGATGACAGAGTGATGGAAAATTAGACACTTAATTATTTTGGTCCAACTTTTAGAGGAAGAGTTATCTAACTTGTCATAGGGAAAGAAAAACCATTATGCATTTTGATCAACACTTTCAATTTTTTATAAGTATCTTGATAAAGCTCATTCACAAATAACAATTCATCAGTGATCACATTCTCTACAAAAATAGGCTCAATTAATATATCCCATTAGTAGGATTCTCATTGATTCTTCTAGCTATGTAAAGAGGACCATCAGGTGCATATTTTATTATGCCATGTTGTGAGAAAGGAATGTCAAGTGACATCTTAGTTAGACCCTTACAAGGTTGAATTTCAATGAAGTTGACAAAATAATTTATAGTGTTCTTCACTTTATTTCTGATGTGATTTTCAATGATGTGATTAAGGCTAGGCACCATTTTTATTCATTGTTTATTGTTAATTAAGTTTCTTATGTTTTGTATCATAGGAATAACATTAGCGACGATTGGTTGAGATCTTATAAAGTTTTGCAGCTGGTCTAACTCTTTACCCATTCTTCTAAGATTCTCATGAGGGAAGTTAGAAATCATTGCATGAACATCAGTCACATTCAGTATAGGTAGGAAAGTCATGGGAAATTAAGTGTTAAGGGTATGATCCATAGCAGGTTGACTAGTGTCAACACTATTAGTGAAAGAGTTAGAGAACACAAGATCCACGACGAGTGATGTATTGTGGGATAAAATGAATCTAGAACTATGTCTCATGATAGTATTGGAAATAGGACACCAAGTTGTGAAGCTCATATAGGTTTCACAAACCCAAGCTGCACTCAAAATAGATAAGAGGTAAAATGCAATAAAATATCCTAGAATGTAAAGTGCAATACAAGTAACTATCAAATTTTAAAAATAAAACGTTTTGATTATGTTATGTGAAAAACTAAAAAATGATGTCTTTTTGATGCAAATTTGAATTCAAACAATACCCTGAAGTTGATGAATTATTCTTATTATGAATAATTTCATATAATAGAAATTTAGAAAATTGAAATAATAGACTGAATATAGAAACAAAGAAGGTAGAATTAGTGATTTTAATGCTTATAAATTTAGGATTGATGAATGGATTAGTTACCTATTTTCCTTTATTTCATAAGGAAATCAGATCCCCATAAATAAGTGATTATCAACCCTTAGGTGAATCAATTCAGAGTAGGAATCTTCAAATTTCTTTATGAATGAAGGACAAGGGTCAAGGTTAAACAACACTTTGGGTAGAAGAACTAAAAATAGAAAATCAACACAAAAATGCAATGTAACACTTGAAACAACAAAATTAAGCTCAATATTTGTAGAACCAATTTAAACAAAATTGAAATATGAGAAGATTAGAAACATTTTTACCAATCAGCAAAAGTGTTTTTCAGAAGATGATCTGAGACTCATTCGCTCGTGGGTGAATAGGTCCAAGTACAAGGGTTTCAACAATCTTTCGAGAGCCTCTGAGACAGATCTGAAGCTTCTAATTTTTCTAGGATTGAGTGTAATAAATTCATAAATATGATCTGTAGGTAGATTTTGTGGTTTAATGACAACTTTGACAACTTTGTAAATCTTGCACTTCTAAAGGTCTTCAAGTCTTCTTCAACCTAAATCTACAATCACAAACATAAGATGGAAAATGTTTTTTTTTGGATGAATAGGGGTTTGCCTTGGTCAAACCCCATTTTGGTGATCAAACATTGAATTGAAATAATGAATGAAAGAGGGATTGAAGAGTCTAGAAATCTATGTTACTACTCAAAAAACCCTTGAATGGAACTTTGATAATGGAGATCTTAGGAAGTTCACTACTTGCATGAAATGGCTGAATTGGATGTGGATCTTGATGCTTGAATCTTGCTTGAAATGATACTTTGAATGCTTGACTTGATCATGAAGCCTACATAACAATGTTAGCTCCAAAAATATGCATGATGTGATAATACTTTGAAATGATTAATGAATCTTAAATGCTGCAATAAATCTCTAATATATTTTCTCTTCAATGCCCTTAATCATAAATTTTTTTTATACTTTTTCTCACTTAAATATGCTAGGTGAAACTTACTGGAATAACCTTGTATTTTTTGGTGTGTATCCTTAATTTGCCAAAATTCCAATATCACAAGCTGACATTGAATTCTAGATTTGAAAACATTAAAATATTGATAAAAACGTAATTTAAATTTTTATCCAAAGGCTTAGGGAGGACCCATTCGCCCATGGGTGAATGGCCCCGAGTCCATAAACATTAAACACACATTACTCAATGTAAAGTGTTATGTTTAGGAATTAATTATTATCAAGTTTCCCCTTTATAAAAGGTAATTTAATAGGCTTGTAAATGAATTAAAGGGATAATTAAGGCATAATTAAGCTCAATTAATTAAGAGGGACCAAAATAAGTGTTTAAATGTAAAGGGGTACATTTAACAATGATAAATTAAGGCATCATTAAGTCCATTTTAAATAGGAGGGCCCAAACAAGTGAGAAAATGTAAAGGGTTACATTTTTCTACACTTCAAATCATACATGAATTTTTCCAACTATGTATATCTATACATATAAAGTTATGTATATGACTAGATATATAAAACTATATTTAAGTATATATAGTTATCTATATGCATATATACTTATGTATATGAGCACAAATGAAAAATACAGTTTTTATTTTTGTTTAATTTTGTTTTTTTAATTTCTAAATATTATATTCACAACAATAAATCATAAAAAATAAGAAATAAATCAATTAAATTATAGTGTCCCATATCCACTTTTTCAACATTGACTAGTTCTTGTCTCCAATTCAATATAAACTTTTTCACTCATTTTGTTCACCTAGAAAACTAGAACATCCAATCTAGGTATAACATATCAAAAGAAAAATATTTCAATGATGGCATTATGTTAAAAGGAACAAATACATAGAATACATCCATATCTAGTGATCTATATGATGTATTTATGTTAACAAACATAACTAAATAGTTTATTTTCAAACATAGAAGAACATACACATGTATGTATGTATGATTGTATAATATGGAAATTTAATTTTATATGTATATTAAATAATATATAGAAATGTAGACATATATAGAGTTGTAGATATAGATTGACATAGTTATATATAGATGTATATATAGTTGTATACATTTAGGAATAAATTTGTATAGAGAACTATATATAACTATAAAACCATCAATATTAAACTCTCAATAGTAGTATAAATAAACTTGATACCCTATTTAAAAAAAAATAGAAAATAATGAATTTTGAAACCAAAACTAAAATATAAATACTATTTTTCAAATTATTAGTCCCTAATACGGTTACCAAAGTTAAAAATTGTCATATAAACTCACAATATAATAATTTTGACAATAATGAAAAATGTTATTGAAAAAAAATCTTTAGAAATCCTTAAGACTTAAAAGGAGAAAACAAAAATATTATTGGAGTGGTTTTTAGAGTCACTCAAGGGATCAAGATCCCATGATAACCTATAGAAAATAAAATATCCTTTTACAAGAGATAAATGTAAGAGCATATATTTGCAATAATTGACATTAAATATATTCGATGGAATGTGATCAATGATGTGTAGTATGAAATAGTTACAATTATATACCAATACTATTCAATATTATGTAACACAAATGTATATATGAGACCTTATATAGGCAAGGTATAAATGGGACTAACTAGGATAATGACAAGTGACTTTTAATCCTACGTCATGTGAAAAATAGGGGATATGAAAAGATAAGATCACACAAAAACTAAG
>VDFB02321493.1:0-28718 GCA_007258455.2 Sequoia sempervirens
TTTCCAAAGATTCTAACCAACCCTCAAGCAAAGAAACCTCCTCTTAAAATCCATGCCCATGAATCCTTTCAATTTCCTCTTCCCGTGAATACCAGAGGTCACATCTCCAAAAATGAAATTTAATTACCTTCAAATCCACAAAAGATGGAGTTTTATATTTGTTTATTCTTCATATTCTCCAGTGAAAACCAAAAGTCACAACTCAAGAAATAAATCCAAATAATATTTAATCCCTTTAATTCCTTTTGTTGCCTTTTCAAGTATTTATATTTCATTTTCTTTTATCAAGCATTTTGATTAATCTAAATAAATTTAACTCCACAAAAATGAACTTCTATTTGAATATATATTCATTATCTTCACAATACACTATTTGTTAATTACTTCCACATTAGAATAATTAAAATCAACCATTTGCAAGATTCTAAATAAGTATCCATTAAATTTCTTATTATAATAATTATCTTTTCAAGATTACTTGTTCATAACAATTTAAATCAATTTATCTAATAATATCACTTTTACTTTTAACAAATTAGTTTGATTGATCATTTGTTCTAAATCATTTGATTTGATTTAATTGATTATTATTTTAATTCCTAATTATATTTTAAATAACCTTGCAATTTCATTTATGATTTAATTAATTATTTAAACATGATTACTAACATATTATATTTTCCACACAATCAAATAACTCAGTAACCAATGAAACACACACACACAAGTCCAAAACAACCGACACAGAGGGGTATTACATCGAGACCTTGTAAGAAAAAGGTTCAACACTGAAATGAGATCAGTACCCTATAGGACAAAGGTTTAATGTTGAAATGAGACCAATGTCCTATATAGGGGATTTTGAGTAAAGAGAAAGTGAGAGACTTATGAAAAAATAGTAGTGCCTTTGAGATATTTTTATAATATTAATAGAAAATCCTACCAAAATTAGGGTAATATGACAAAACAATAGATTTTATGTATGAAATTTAAAATCATGGAAAGCATGTACAAATCAAGAACTAACCTAGGATGAACATATGTATAAAAACATGAAATCCTAGCCATGAACAAAATAAAATATGCAATTAGGGATTAAACCATTATGTGGATAATTAAATTTACTCTCGATATAACAAAAACATGAGATTTTAATAAATCCAACATGTTCATAAATAAGGGAACCTAAAACAAACCAAATACAACATTATCACATAATAGTATTGTAAACTACGATGATCATTTAAGGGGCGGCACATAAATAGAACCTAGCCAAAATCAAAACATATATAACGTGATTTAAAATGGGGATTCCTAGCTAAATAGATCTAGGGTGTTTGTGTAAGATACAATCCTATCCTTAATAGTAATAAAATTTAAATCATATTGCATCTACATAATCTTTGTTTCATGTCTAAATCTCAAATTTGGATCTTATTTTATAGATGCTCTTGGATAGTATTATGTATTGTTTTTGATAAAGGTTAAAACATGTTTTGAAGGGACCCGAAACCCTTTACAAACATGAACAAGGCTGCAGAAAAGACAGCCTGCAGCCAGCCAAAACCTAGCTCCAAAACAAGACTCTTCAAGATTTACATTTAGCATTTTTCTTGTGGGAGTGGAGAGTCATGTCAAAAGAAGGCCTAAATATTTTAGCTTTCTTTCCCATTACTATAATCCAAGTTCCCTCCACTTGCGCCACCTTGTCAAGCCAGACCAGCTCACTATTATCCTGAAGATGAATGCCTGCCGCCATAGTCTTAGAGATTTCATCATTATTCCTTTGTGCAGGAAAAGACTTATCTGAAGAGTCACCATACATGGAAGTCGTGGCACTATCACCACGACTGGCCGCCTGAGACCTAGTCATCTATTCAATAGGAGAAGCCATAGCAGCCCTGCCATTTGAGGCAGCCGAAGGGGATGCCCCAAGACCCTATGGTTCAAAAGAAACAACCTTAGAAAAACTCCTATGTTGATCAAATTCTTCTCAACCATATAATTTTGTTGTGAAGCACCATTCCACCAAGTAGCTTTCTTAGCTTTTTTCTCAAATTCACATTGTGTCATAGCATGTCCTATTTTAAAACACCTTCTATATCGGAAGGGAATTCCTTCATAATCCAAAGATTGGATCCAAGAACCCTTTGAAGATTTGAGTAAAACCTTGGCAGGCAGTCCTTTTGAAACATCAATTTCAACTAGAATACGGGCAAAGGTGGAATGAAAAATATTAGAAGATTCCTCATCCACCAACAAAAAATCACCAAGGGCTTCACCCACATCCTTTAGCAGAGAGTCACTCCAGAGGTGAAGGGGAAGATTAGGCAACCGAACCCATATAAGAATCTTGTTAAAAGCTTCAGACGTAGGGTTGAAATCTGAATGTCAGTGCTTAATCATCAGCAAATATTTGTCCTCCCAGCTAAAAAAGTTGTCACATAATATTATATTTTTTTCCTGAGCATTATCAAACTTAGCTACAAAAAACCCCTTAGCCATGGGGAAAATATGCACTTTACCATAAATCAGAGGCTCCCATTAAGAGGTGATCCAAGAATGCAACTGAGGAAGGCTAGGCCAAAAACCCCTAAAGTGACAAATCACCCCACGAGCAGAAAGCTCAACAACATTATCATTTATTTCTTCTTTTGTCTCCTCCTTAAGCTTCATAGATATGGCATTGGTTATTGGGATAAACCCGCCAGACGATGATCTACCAAGTCTAAAATTAACTTTTACCCCCTTTGCTTTCATCGTGGGACCTCTGCCCCTATTCCTTGCACATTCTCAAGAACCCTTCACAGTAACTGAAGAACGGGAACTGCCAATACCACCAACGTCAACAACACGAGCTAGAGCCTCCCTCTAGCCAACGCGCAGTGCAAAAGGACTTCCGCCAGCTTTCGCTGTCGACATAGCATAAGGGCAGTCGCCACCATTCGTCACCGATGCAACATTAGGGCTACCACCATTCGCATTCACCTCATGAGCAGCCTTAGCCAAAGTGCCTCCGCTGCCCTGACCACCACCAGCATCGTTATTTGCACCATCATCCTGCAATCCGTCCACTCAAACTCAAGTAATACTAATTTTTTGATATAAGATCTTTAATTTTTTGGTAAATAATTCAATCAATCTTGACACTACTAACAAGTAACTAAACCAAATAAACTAATTTCCAAACATATTACAATCACATGTACTACTTTCTATGCAAGTCTCATTAATAGTAAAAATGTGTACTTGTACTTTGCTCCTTTGTTTTGGCTATATTTTAACAAGGTTTGTTTAGTGTAATGATTAGAGTATAAGTAGCATTTATTTGTATAAATTAAAAAATATGTTTATATACATTTATCTATATATTTTAGTGACTTATTTTGATTATTAATTCCACTATTCTTTTACCTAGGTCAAATAGGTTTATATACATTTATCTATATATTTTAGTGGACCTATTTTGATTATTGATTAAAGAATTTTTAATTTTTAAATTTAAATTTAAATTTGAGCCTTGGTTTACTCCCTCTAACTTTCCATTACATGTCAAATTGACTATGGAATATGTTACCTTATATGCTAGAGTATTATGTTTGCATGCATACCCTAACTCACTTTTATCCATCTGAGAATGAAAGTTATCTTATCCACATTGCACTATCACATACGGGTTCTTATAGATCATAAGTATTGCATCTCCAAATTATGATGAACATCATAGGCATTTTGCTGAATTACTATTTAATGTTAAGTTTCCACTGATTTTCACAACAAAGCAATTTTAGAGGAAATACTATGGTTGAAAGCTTTTAAAAAAAGAATTCCATATTAGGGTGAAAGCATATTGTGTCTCACTTTTTAAAAAAAGGGGGATATGGATGGTAAAGTGTTCCAAATGATAAAACTTGTGTTTAGCTGCCCAATTACTAATAAAGTGTACACATTTTAGCTTCACTATTTACAAATGAAGAATATGTGCTTTTCAAAATATTTTGAAGTTTGTAAAGCAATTTTTTGGGATTCTTTTAGAACTTTTTAGCTCCACAAATGAGACATGTTAGAAAATGGGAATCAAACAATTCTTAGAAGGAAATCCTTTTATAAACAAGCTCCAATTGTGCCTATCAAATATGTTGAGGTAAGCGGTTGTCTCAACCTACACATGAAGGATATTAGCAGTGGTGACTAATAGAACACATGAAGGATATTAGTGGTGGTGACTAATTGAATGCATGAAGGATATTTTGCATGCAATGCATTTTTGTAGTTAGCGGTGGATCGGAGGTGGTTTCTTTGTTTGTAACTACACTTGAGTGGTAGTTGTAATTTCTCTACCAGTTGCTACAATCAATTCAAACTCAGCTTTACACTTTGAGTTGTCTTTAGATATTGCATGTGATGAAGCCTTCTATTCATTGCAGTTATTAGTTATTAAATATTCTATGCCTTGGAATATTGCGAAGATTGAAATTTGATAATTTCTGCGACACTATTATGCTTCCAATATTATCCCTATTTTTGTTGAAGATTGGTGAGCACCTGGAGAAGCTTAGTGTTGATATCGTACTGTAATTGTTTGTTACTGATAGTAAAAAGTACTATGCTTTTCGTGTGTGGGGTTTTTTACTTGGAAAGGTTTTCCCCACGTAATCTGTGCATTATGGTATTATTCTTTTATGCATGTATTTGAATGCGTTTTTTGCATTGTAATAGTTTAAAGATTTGTATGAATTTGCACTATCTCTCCTTCATAGATTAGTGTTGGAAGCATTGTTCCACACCTTTGCTTCCTTTTAGTTAGTATCGAAGCCTGGCTAGTTTGGGTCCCGTTGTTGGGTAGTGGGTTTTTTGTATTGATCTTTGTTTGAGTGGGAGTCTTTGTAGAATTATTTCAAAATCTTGTTGCAGAAAAAAAGATGGCAGGCACATCCAATAGAATCAAGATCTGGATAATTTTACTGGAAACAAATTCGAGTTATGGAAGTTGAAGATGGAGGATATGCTCATGGATAGATATTTGTGGGCTGCAATATCCAAAACAAAACCAACCAATATGACTCAGGAAGAGTGGGATTTAAAGAATAAAAAATCCAAGGTTTTGGTTAGACTTTGTTTGGCTGATTTTGTTGATGTTGGCAGTATCAATCATCACTTCTAGCCACGTCCTTAAACAATAAAATGAAATATGGCCTTATCGGCTATATATTTTATTAGAGATAGTCATTGGTGAAGAGGCACTTCACCATAAACAATGATTAATTATTGATAATTGAACTACTTGAGGCCAGCTTCAAGAGACGTCACCTTTCATTCTTGGGCCGACTTGTTATTATGAAGAGACACGACTTTAGAACCTTTGTATTCAACTTGTATATATATGAGTTGTTTTTGTTCATTCAAATAACAACATTCATTCTTACATTCATCCTTCATAGTGCAATTTCATAAGAGAAGTGTGAATTTATTCAAGTGCAGATCGAAGTCTCAAGGGGGGCGAGTTATTGTCTTCTTGAAGGGCGATATTATCATCAAGATATTGCATTGAGTTAGTGCTATTGTTTGGCCTTGTAGTCGGCCTCATTGTAAAGATCATTATTGATTTATATTCAATATATAAGTGATATATTGTTGTTGGGTTTTTTCCTCCCTCAAGTGGAGGGTTTTCCTAGGGTATATGTTGTGTCTATTTGTTTGAATTTGAATTAAAATCTGCTTATTCATATCTGATCCTAAAACTAACATGGTATCAGAGCGGGTTTAAGCAAGATCATAATCATATTTCTATAAGCAACATTATCTTCCACTCTTGTTCTCATCTTCTTGCATCTATCTTATCTTCGAAAATGGTGACCGAGGTCAAGGTTGAAGATAGACTTGAAGATGCATCCAATTTCACCTCTTGGAAGTTTAGGGTGTTGCTTGCACTGGAAGAGAATGAGATTGTTGAGTTCTTGGAGAGTGAAGTTCCTAAGCCTTCTGATGAGAATGAGAAGTCACAATGGAAGAAGAATGGTACTAAGGCGAAGAAGATCTTAGTTGATTCTATGAATGGCCACCTTGTGTCGATTATCTCCAAGTTGAAGACAACAAGATAAATGTTCAAGACCTTGGAGTAAATGTATGAGATCAATAATACATGCATAGCTCTTGCATTGAGGCAATATCTTCATCATGTCAAGATGACAAAAGGAGATTTTGTCATCTGTTTCTTCATGAAGATCACCAAATTGAGAGATCAACTTTCTACCATTGGGCATATGGTTGATGATAAGGATTTGGTTATGTTGGTGCTTAATGGTATTCCTCAATCTTTGGATCCATTTATCCAAGGTATCAGTAGGAGATCAAAGTTACCTAAGTTTGATTGCTTGAGGGCAGATTACATTCAAGAGGAATCAAGATTAGCATCACGAGGCAATGGGAAAAGTTCTACAAATCAAGACATTCATGTACTTGCCACTCAATATTCAAAGAAGAAAGGAAGAGAAGGAAAGAAAGGAAAATTCAACAGGAATAGAGACAAAATATTATATGGTGCTCCTACATCTAAGAAGAAGGATCTCCCACATAGAGTGCTTTAGATGTGACAAGTTTGGTCACTATGCAAAAGATTGTCCAACTAGACCTAAGCAATATGCCTCAATTGAAGATGTGGGTGGGATCTCTCCTCAGAAGGATTCAAGTGGTTTCCTATTCTATTCTTCCTTATCAAGAAATGTTCCAACGAATAGAAACACTTGGTTGATTGATAGTGGTGCCTCTCGTCACATTACTGGTTTTAGAGAACATCTTTCATAATTGGTGGAGAAAGATACAAGTGTTCAAGTCATAATTGGAGATGATGCACGTTATTCTGTGAAAGGTGTTGGGACCTCTTCTCTTCAGTTAGATTCTGACATCTCTCTTCAGTTGAGCGATGTGCTATTCGTACCAGGCATCAAGGAGAACCTTTTTTCTATCTCAGCTTTGGAGGACAAAGGATATCAAGTTGCATTCTCTAAAGGAAAATTTCTTGCATGGCCAAAGAACTCTACCATCAAGATTTCCCGAGTGATTGGTGTTTGGAAAGAAAGTCTCTACAAAATTTCCACTCATCCATTACAGGCTTTGTTGCATGTTTCATCAAGTTCGTGTAAGCTTTGGCATAGAAGACTTGCTCACCTTCACTTCAAAGCAATTCCAACCATGGAGAAGATGGTCACAGGACTTCCTAAACTCAACTAGGAGCATGAAGGCATTTGTCGAGGATGCACATTGGAAAGACTTGTATTTATTTCTTAAAGACTAAAGAATTTGAGGAAGTACTTGAGAGATTCAAGGAATTTAAAGCCCAAGTAGAGAAATTTTCTGGGAAGAGGATCAAAGTTCTGAAATCTGAAAATGGAGGAGAATACATCTTTGGAAGCTTTTGTGTCCCTTACAATCCAGAACAAAATAGTGTAGCAAAAAGGAAGAACATATCCATTGTAGAAGTAGCTAAAGCCATGATCCATGATCAAGATCTGCAAACCTTCCTTTGGGTTGAAGCATCTAGGACAATTGTGTATGTTCAGAATTGGAGCCCTCATCGCATTTCAGAGAACATGACTCCTGAAGAAGCTTTCACAGGTGTGAAGCCGAAAGTAAGCTAGTTAAGAATCTTTGGTTTCCCTATGCATGTTCATGTGCCTAAAGATAAAAGGACAAAATTGGAACCATTTGGAAAGAAGGGAATATTTGTGGGCTACAATGAGTCTTCAAAAGCCTACAAAATTTACATTCTAGGTCAAAAACTGATAGAGATGAGCAAGGATGTTACATTTGAAGAGGATGTTGCATTCAAGAGATCTAAAGGCTCTCACATGGAGATAGATAATTAAGACCAAGAGTCTCCTCAGGACATGGAAGTTGACAATACTCCTGAGATTCAGAGGGAGGCTATTGATCCTAAAGAAGATGATGATCCAGTTGAGCCTTTAGAACCAACTGATGGGCTGAGAGACATTGTGATTGGTCGAAAGAGACCTCTTTGGGATAGGAAAACAATGCATGAGGCAGAAAAGTTTGCAGCTCCTAGAGGAACATTTAGAGAAAGAAAAAGACCACAAAAGTATCCAAGCTATGTTGCATTGATGAGTCAAATTACTGAATATGAGCCTTCCAGTGTTGAGGAAGCTACAAGTCAACAAGTATGGAGAGATGTTATGGATGAAGAATATCAATCTATCCTCAAGAACGATGTTTAGGATATAGTACCTAGACTAGAAGGAAAATATGTTGTATCTTCTAAGTGGGTTTTCAAGATAAAGCATGTGGCTGATGGAAGCATTGAGAAGTACAAGGCTAGGTTTGTGGCTAGAGGATTCTCTCAAAAAGAGGGAATAGACTATGATGAAAAATTTTCCCCAGTTGCTCGTTATACATCCATCAGGACTATCATTGCTATTGTAGTAGCTAAATGATGAAAATTATATTAGATGGACGTGAAGACAACCTTTCTAAATGGTGTAATTGAAGAAGAGGTATACATTGAGCAACCTGATGTCTTTGAGGTCCATGGGAAGGAGTCTCATGTTTGTAGATTGAAGAAGGATTTGTATGGCCTTAAGCAGGCTCCTCGCACTTAGTATGAGAGAATTGATAGATACCTGATGAGCTTGGGCTTCTCCAAGAATGATGACGATTCAAACCTATACTTCAAGGTAATTGATGGTGAAGCATTGATCTTGGTTCTTTATGTTGATGATTTATTTCTTACTGAAGAAGATCACCTCATTATCAAATGCAAGGAGTTAGCTTCTGAATTTGAAATGAAGGATCTTGGATACATGCATTATTTCCTTGGTTTAGAAGTATGGAAGAGGCCTAATGAGATCATTCTACGTCAAGGGAAGTACACAATAGACATCCTAAAGAGATTCGGTATGTTGGATTGCAAATCCATGTCTACGTCGATGGAGACCAATTCAAAGAAGTTAAAAGAGGCTGCAGCTAGTTTAGATTTGGTAGATCCTACTATGTACATGCAGTTGATTGGATCGTTGATGTATCTAGTCAATACTAGACCAGATATTTTCTATGCAGTGAGTGCACTTAGTCATTTCATGTGTGAACCAAGGCAAATACACCTAGTTGCAGCAAAGCATATCCTGAGATACTAGCGTGGCACAATTGGGTATGGCTTGAGATATTCTTCTGGTGTGGACTTGAAGCTACATGGATATTTTGATTCTGATTGGGTAGGGTGTGTTGCTGATCGGAAGAGCACCTTTGGATGTTGTTTCTGTTTGGAGTTTGCGATGATTTCCTGGTGTAGCAGAAAGCAGTCTTCAGTGGTACTGAGCACCGCAGAGGCTGAGTATATTGCAGCTTGTGTGGCAACTTTAAAGGAGTGTGGCTTTGGAAGCTCCTTGCAACATTGTTTGGACAATCATTGGAGCCAACTATCATTCATTGTGATAATCAAGGTTGTGTGAAGCTTTCTATCAATCCAATGTTTCATGACATAACCAAACATGTTAAGATCAAATACCACTATATCAAAGATATGGTATTGAGGAAAGCTATCTAGTTGAAGTACATTAGCACTTATGAGAAGACAACCGATATTCTCACCAAGCCTCTCTCCAGAGTAAAGTTTGTGTACTTTTGAGATAAGCTTGGAATTGTGGAGAATGAATCCCTAGTGGAGAGGGAGACTCAACTTCAGTGATCTTTTGTGATTTTCTTTAATGCATTTTTTCTCTGTGAAATAAATTTGAGGTGTAAGCCCTTGTTAATGCATCTTTCTCTGTGAGAGAAATTTGAGATGAAGCTTCCAGCAGAGAAGATAATGTTATGGCACCAATGACTTGGTCATATTGGTGAGAAGGGTCTTAGAGCCTTGAAAAATAAAAGCCCTATTGAAGGCCTTGATGATTGTAATCTCGAGTTCAACTTTTGCAAACATTGTGTAGGGTATGTGCAGGATCATGATGGGCCAAAAAGTGGCAATGTGAAAAAAGTTGTGTTTTGCATCGACCAAAAAATGTGAAAATCCTGAGTTGACTTTTTTTTGGCTTGAGTGTCAATACATTGCTCCAAAGCAATGCCCAAGGCAAGAATTACAAATCGGGTATCTGATCCAAATCGGATATCCGATTTGAATCTGGTATAAATAGATATATGCGGCCTTTTAGAATCATTCCAAGAAATTTAAACATCTGAGAGTGCAGGGAGATTGATATTTGGGCTATCAAATATCCAATTTGAGCTGATATTTGACTTGGAGGGTAAGTTTTTTTTTTTAATTTTGATTTTTCTATTACTTTTGTATAATTTTAACTAGTCTTTTATGGATTTTTATTATAAAGTAGGGTTTTTTATGGATTTTTATTAAAAACTAGAGTTTTTAATGGATTTTTATAAAAAGCTATGAATTTTTATTAAAAAATAGTGTTTATGGATTTTTATTAAAAAATAGAGTTTGTTATGGATTTTTGTTAAAAAGTAGGGTTTTTATGGATTTTTATTAAAAACTAGGGTTTTTTTACAATAATTTCATTTATATTGTGTAATTTAAATTATATTAATTAGTTTTTAACATTAATCGGGTATTATAACTGAGAATGAAAATGCACAAATTCCAAATGCTCCACCACCTCTTTGCCCATCAATTGAAGACTTAATTGGTGAAAAATTGGAGCAATTAAGGGGCATTTGTGATGTTTATAAGACAATCCCTCGATTATCCCATATGAAAAACACATTGAAGGAAATAATTAAAATATAGAAACCCTCTCCATCCAACATAATGGCTTTCTTTCGTGGCAAGAAACCATGATGGAATATTACTCCTATGGATTGTCTTATGAAGATGTGAAAGATCTCCAAATAACAAAATCCCAAATAGCCTCTTTATTTGTTAACCCCCACACTGGTTTGCAAGTTAATGTTAATAAACCAAAACTTTCTATAAAATGGTGCATGAATAAGGACACAGTAGATAACTTTTGGGATTGTTGGTGTATGGTTTTTGATAAACCACCCAACAAAAATAGTGATATACCATTTTACTTTATTAAAAAATTATATAGTGAGTTTCTGTTAGGGCATCATGTCAATTGCTTTGACATTAAACCTTTCTAGGGCATCGGTGGACGTATGCCCCAGGATAGACCAAGAGCGGTTAGAGTAGTCCAATACCTATATGTTCCTCCTCCTCCCCTTCCTTCGCCACCTCCAGTACATCATCCAGATATTATTGAGGATGCAACCACATAGACTATTCAGGCTATTCACTCTTTGAGTGGTCTTTTGGTTTCCCATACTTCTATAGTAGCTCAACCACATTCTGGTGATGTTGGTGATGGATCGAGTGTTGCTGCATCATCCTCCTTAGGTCCACATATTTTTGTGCCACATACTTGCACTATGTGCCACCAAATATGCTTGGGTCCTCTTGTACAGCCCGCTGCGCATCCCTTGACACTTCTGATTATGACCTCCATGATGTGGACATTATAGGAGATCACACACAAGGGAGTGGAGTGCACCCTACAGAGTCCTCTCCTGTTAGAGAGGGGGGCATTGGAATAGTTAGATAGGTAAGATTTAAGTTGTAAATTGATAACTTGAATTTGTTTTTAAATGAATATTAATAAGAGATAGTATGAAGTACTAATATTTATTTACATGGTCTATTTAAGAGTTGATTTCTGAGGAGGATCTCACATAGGTAACTGATAGCACTTGTAGGGCCATTTCATTTGGCCTTGACATGCACACAATATATATTTTCGCACTCACTCATTTACATTTTTTTATTATATACTTGCTTATCATTTGAATTGTCATTAATGAAATTATATATTAACTTATATTTTTATCTTATTTTCCTCTTGTAGAAAACAACTAGTGCGAGCAAGGTGCAATACTGTCCAAACTATGGAGGTGCAATGTTAGATAAGGGAAAGGTAATTGAACTCATTTTCGATTGAATTAATATTTTTAAGATCTTATATTGATTATGCATACATTGACATAGATTGGTAGTTTCATATGTACTTGTAATTTTTATGTACAGGTGGTTATGAGTTGTACATCCTTCTTGGAAAGTATCAGAACACTTGAAGGAGTAGGTATTGGAACACCTCAAGGAGTAGGTGTTGAAACACCTCAAGGAGGAGGTGTTGAAACACTTGAAGGAGATAAAGAAAAAGAGATGCCTAAAGTGGTATGTGTTTAGTTTATTTTGTGTTTGGTAAATATGTTCCTATTACTGATAATTGCATGCTAACTTGTATCAATTTTATGTTTTTTTTCACATATATAGATTGACATTTCAAAAGTTGGTTTGATTGGTTCTTTGAGAGGGCATATTCTATGACTCTTGACCCTTTGAAGAGATGTATATTTCAGGTAATCAAGATTTCAATTTTAGAGTTCAACTATAATTCAATGTATATTGATTTTGATGCTTGGAAAAATTCTGTCAAAGCTTAATAGTAAGCAATAGCACAGACAAGGCAATGAACTATTTGAAAAAATTCCTCAAAGAAATGAGCTCTCATGGTGATGGAATGCCATGAAAATCAAAATAAATTTTGATTCTCATGACATTCCATCACCATGAGAGCTCATTTCTTTGAGGCATTTTTCAAATAGTTGACTGCCTTGTTGATTGTCATGCAATTCCATCACCATGAGACCTCATTTCATTGAGGCATTTTTTCAAACATTTCATTGCTTTGTCTATGCTACCACATTTTTCATACATTTCTATCAAAGCATTCTATCAAACATTTAATTGCCTTGCTGCTATGGCTAAAAGCCTAAAAAAAGTGCTTTCAAACAAGCCATGGATGCTTGGAAAGAATCTAACAGAGCATAATAGTAAGCAATAACATAGACAAGGCAATGAATTGTTTAAAAAAAATGTCTCAAAGAAATGTGGTCTCATGGTGATGGAATGCCATGACAATAAAATTGCTATAGATTGTCATGGCATTCCATCACTATGAGACCATGTTTTTTTGAGGAATTTTTCCGAACAGTTCACTGCCTTGCTGATATGGCTAAAAGCCTAAAACATGTGCTTTCAAACAAGGTATATGGATGTTTGGAAAATGGTGCAGGAGAACCTTGGAAATAGAGGAATAGTTGATGGTTAGTTGATGCAACCAAGGATAGAAAACCACTCACTTTCACAATACAAGGGATTCCTAAACACCTTTCTTTTTACAAACTCAATCTGGACCTATTTTCCAATCTTTCACCTAGACAAGCTTGTAGGTCAGCAACTCCAATTTTCTCAACTTGACTCTAAGATATCTTTAACAACTCCTACAACTAATCATCATTCTAGACACCCATTTTAGTCCCCTTCAACATACTTCCAACTCACATAGGACTCCTTTGGAACAACTTTCACAAATCATGCAAACTACGCTGCTCAACCTAGCCAAATAGGACAAATTTCCAAAGCAACCACCCTTGGAACACTTCATAGACCCTAAAATTTTTGGGGCAGCACTCAACAGATGAAAAAACCTCAAAATTTCCCATTTATCCTCTGGAACTCGCCCTCTAAGACCCTATTCCATAAAACCCTCAGATTACTCAAATTTGGCAAGGGTTTATTGAAAAACCTACTTGCAAACTTCCCTAGACTTTACCGCCAACTACAACACCCTTGAATAACCCTACACAAGCTTAAAAGAACAAGAAAATTGACTTCCCTCAAACAATTCCCACTTTTACCCTCTCTAACCTCACTTTTTCATGCAAAAACACCCCAACAAAATCATAATGCTGACCTCCCCTACACAAGAAATAATGCAAACATGTTTATCTATCCTAACTAAGCCTATCCATCGAGTTACAAAATCATACAATGGGTGGAAGGCTTAAAAATCCATTTTAAATGCACTCAAACCCTTGGAATAGGGCTCACAGACCGACCACCAGTAAAATACCTCTTAAATGCACAAAAATGAATATATATAATTCAATGTATATTGATTTTGATGCTTGGAAAAATTCTATCAAAGCATAATAGTAAGCAATAGCATAGACAAGGCAATGAATTGTTTGAAAAAATGCCTCAAAGAAATGAGGTCTCATGATGATGGAATGTAATGAAAAGCAATTTTGATTCTCATGGCATTCCATCACCATGAGACCTCATCTCTTTGAGGCATTTTTTTCAAAAGTTTGTCTATGCTACCATATTTTTCATACATGTCTACCAAAGCATTTTATCAAATAGTTCACTACCTTGTTGCTATGGCTAAAAGCCTCTAAAAAGTGATTTTGAACAAGCTATGGATGTTTGGAAAAAATTAATCAAAGCATAATAGTAAGCAACAAGCTATGGTCTCATGGTTTTTTTCGCATGAAAACCAGTGTTGGAGTTCGGTTGGAGGCTGAAAACTACTTATAAGGGCATAAATAAATATTGTTCTACAACTTGTATGAAAAAACCAATTGTTCCAACATGTTTGGATGGGTACGTTTAGAATAGGTATGGTCCCCTTTCGTACCCAAATAGGCTGAAGCAGTCTAATCAACCGCCGAAATCCCTTAAGAGTCCAAAGTGAAAAAGAGAAAAAATATTTGACGAATTGTTACTCAGAAACTGTGATGCCTAAAAAATTTTTGTTTGAGGCTATGAGATCATGTTGGTCCCCTCTACAATAACCTCTCTTAGTTTTTGCTATCTCACAGGTGTTTTCCCGTGGTGACGAGTTTTCCAGTTGAGGGAAAAGTTATCAAATGCAAGCAGTGGAAAGTTGTAAAGTGGTACAACTTTCATTCTACAACTCGTATGACCAAAGAAACTGTTCCAACACATCCAAATGGGTATGTTTATGCTAGGGATTATCATCTTTTGCACCCAAATAAGCCGAATCACTCCAAGCTACATTAGACCGATGGTTTCCCTTAAGAGTGCAAAGTGCTAAAAAACCACAATCTTTGAAAAGCTATTTATAAGAAATTGTGACATTTACAGAATATTTGTCTAAGGCTATGGGATTGTGTTGGGACCATCTACAATAATCTCTCTCAGTTTTTGCTATCTCAGAGGCGTTTTCCTATGGTGATGAGTTTTTAGTTGAGGGAAAAGTTGTCAAATGTAAGTAGTGTAAAGTTGCAAAGTGGTGCAATTTTCATTCTGCAACTCATACAACCAAACAAACTATTCCAACATGTTCATATGGGTACGTTAAGGTTAGGTATGGTCCTCTTTTGCACCCAAATATGCCAAATCACTCCAAGCTACAATCGGTGAAATTCCTTTAAGAGTCCAAAGTGCTAAAAGACAACAATCTTTGAAGGGCTATTTCTCAGAAACCATGATGCTTACAGACTCTCGTTTGAGGCTATGGGATATTTTGTTGGGACCATCTACAATAACCTCTCTCGGTTTTTTCTATCTCAGAGGAATTTTCCCGTGGTGACAAGTTTTCAATTGAAGAAAAGTTGTCAAATGCAAGTAGTGTAAAGTTGCAAAGTGGTGCAACTTTCATTCTGCAACACATATGACCAAACAGAATATTCCAACACATCCATATGGGTACATTTAAGCTAGGGATGGTCCTCTTTTGTATCTAAATATGCCAAATCACTCTGAGCTACATTGGACCGATGATTTCCCTTAAGAGTCCAAAGTGCTAAAAGACAACAATCTTTGAAGGAATATTTCTTAGAAACCGTGATGCTTATAAACTCTCCATCTGAGGCTATGGCATTATGTTGGGATCATCTACACTAACCTCTCTCAGTTTTTTCTATGTTAGAGGCGTCTTCCCGTGGTGACGAGTTTTCAGTTGAGGGAAAAGTTGTTAGATGCAAGCAACGTAAAGTTGCAAAGTGGTGCAACTTTCATTCTGCAACTCGTACGGCCAAGAAAATTATTCCAACACGTCTGGATAGGTACATTTAGGCTAGGGATGGTCTTAGTTTGCACCCAAATACGCTAAATCACTCCAATCTACATTGGATCGATAATTTCTCTTAAGAGTCCAAAGTGCTAAAAGACCATACTATCTATTGTATAGTCTGTAGCTCGATGGTATGGCCATGGTAGATGTTATTAGGACTATATAAGGTGACTATATGGGTTTAAAGAGATGTAAAGGTCTGTAGTTGAGTTGGTGAGTTGCCATGCATGGCAAAAATGAGTGAAATTAGGTGAAAAATGGTTGTTACCACATGCTAATGTCAATGAAATGTGGGGGTAACAATATTTAAGGTTGGATAAAGCTTGTTCAAGTTGTAATAGACATGTTTGATGAGTTTATAGGGTGTGGAAAGGTTGGAAATATCGATTTCCTTAAAAATCTCATGAAAGTTGCTAAAATTGAGGGTTTGTTGAAATAGAGCTTTAGAAAGCATATCTCACAAAATAAATTGTAGTTTTGGTAGTTTGGTAGGTTGTTTAATGCTGCCCCATCAAAAATTCGGGTTTGGGAAGTGTTTAAATCTGATTCTCTTTGTAAAATGAGCCTATTTTGGGGTCTTGGATAGCAAAGCACCCATGTTTTAGTGAAGTTGCACCCATGTTTGGGTTTGAGTCATCTTTAATTGTAATTGTGTTCTCTAAAGCCACCTAGCTCTTGCATCAGAAAATGCTTACCCAATCAACTTGAACATCATGCACACCCAAATACCTTGTTTCCACTTTGCTAGATCAAAGACTCAATTACATTGAAAATGACCTTCACATGACCTTTTTACATTTTTTTTGGAAAAAGTGTCAAGCCACTGTAATTTATTATATATAAATAGGAGATATTACAAAACCTGGTTCAAACGAGCATACAGACATGAAAGAACTAGGAAGAAAACATCTAGTTGTAGCTTGATTAAGTACAAAAAAATCTTACAGAATTGTCCCAATAATAGTAACAAAACATACACCTGTATGACTATTTCAACCTATGAGTTTCCAAAATACAAACCCCTTTAAATTTTAAACATGCCCTTTATACAATGCTAGACATTTGACCCATATTTCAAAAAACATCACTGGATATAGATTATTCCCTTACACAGTTATGACCTTTTTACATTGTTTCACATTTGAAAATTCAAATTTTACAAAATTTTCCTATTGGAGGCTTTCGGGAATAGTCTTCGACAAGAGTAGCATGTTGATGTTCTAGAGTGACAAGCACCTATACAAACCATCAAGGTATCAATTAAATTACATACAATAGAAAAGATGCTTAGAATAACAAATCTATATTATTGTAATTTGTCACATACCTCTCTGAAAGGATCAGAGCTGACTATTGTTGCAGCAGGTCCATGATCAATCATACCAGGAATATCACAAAAGTTGTCAAATGAGAAATGTATATTGTCACAATAGAAAAGATGCTTAGACTAAAAAATCTATATTAATCTAAACAACCTGAATGATGATGAATTGGTAATGCGAACTATAAAATATCCTTAGAATAACCAATCTATATTATTTTAATCTTTCGCATACCTCTCTAAAAGGATCTAATTTGGCTATTATTGCAATAGGTCCATGATCAATCATGCCAAAAATATCGCAAAAGTTGTCAAATGATAAATCTATATTGTCACAATAGAAAATATGCTTAGACTAACAAATCTATATTAATCTAAACAACCTGAATGATGATGAATTGGTAATGCAAACTGTACAAGATGGTTAGAATAACCAATCTAAATTATTCTAAATGACTTAATTGATGATGCGATGGTAATGCAAACTATAAAAGATGATTAGAATAACCAATCTATATTATTGTAATCTGTTGCATACCTCTTTGAAAGGATCAAAGTTGGCTATTGTTGCAATAGGTCCATGATTAATCATGCCAAAAATATCGCAAAAGTTGTCAAATGATAAATCTATATTGTCACAATAGAAAATATGCTTAGAATAACAAATCTATATTAATCTAAACAACCTAAATGATGATGAATTGGTAATGCAAACCTTAAAAGATGCTTAAAATAACCAATTTCTATTATTGTAATATGTCGCATACCTCTTCAAAAGGATCAGAGCTAGCTATTGTTGCAACAGGTCCATGATCAATCGTGCCAAAAATATTGCAAAAGTTTTCAAATGATAAATCTATATTGTCACAATAGAAAAGATGCTTAGACTAACAAATATATATTAACCTAAACAACCTAAATGATGATGAATTGGTAATGAAAACTATAAAAGATGCTTAGAATAACCAATCTATATATTCTAAATGACCTAATGGATGATGAGATGGTAATGAAAACTATAAAATAAGCTTAGAATAACCAATCTATATTAGTATAATCTGTCCAATACCTCTTGAAAAGAATCAGAGCTAGTTATTGTTGCAACAGGTCCATGATCAATCGTGCCAAAAATATCACTATTAAAGACACCCGCATTGCAATAGTATACAAAATATCAGTATTAAATAAAGAACACTAATGAACTTAAGCATAATGAACCTAAGCATTGTACCTTCCATTCTTGAATATGCCATTCAAGTGTGCCTGAAGGGTCATCTCTTTGCTTAAGAGTATCCAATATTGCTTCATGACTAGCATTACTAAGTATCCATAGTTGTTTTGTCTTTGGTTTGGCATGATACTTCAACAACTTAAAATTTGTTGCTATAACAAGGTGCAAATACATGAGAATGATTTTGTGTTTATCGTATTTTTCAAATGAAAGTATGCCATTCTTTCTAATCATGTATGTTCACAACCAAGTTCCTGCAACCACAATTGAGCTTGTAGGATACACGAACCCATCATCATCTTCCATCAATTGTGTTAGCTTATTGTTTTACCTACACACATCGAGCCAACCAATAGTATGATCTCTCTTCATTCCCCTACGGTGCAACAACTGCAAAAACATGTCTTGGCTGTAGTAGATCTAAAAGATGGTCGTAATCACCTAAAATTTCCATTGTGTCATTTGTCATGGATATTGTTTGAGATAAAGGAGTTAAATACTATGGAACCCAAGTATCCACCCACTCACTTGACTTGCATTGATCCCACTTGCATTGAATACAACTCTGATAAAAATAAGCCAACTCTCGTGTCCAAATGGTCCATGTGCTTGTATCTGAGCTTCGAAATGAATGCATCTTTCAAGAATCTTTGATTGTATAACAATCTAATTTTCCTCCTACTGTACCCTCCTCAACCAACAAAAAGAATCTGCGCACTATTGAATCAAGTGTCCCTCCCCGTGATAATCTTGAACTACACCAATCAACAATAGAACGTGCATCACTGAATTTTTCTCCTAAATCTTCAATTGCTCTTTAACTAGAGCTCTCTTTACACATGCACCTGCTCCATCATGCTCCTCTTTCCCATGCCCAGCTTTGAAAAAACTCCAAATATGAGGTACACCCCTATCTACATGCATTCTACTCAACTAATAAAACATATGAGCATTCTTGAATTGACCTATTTAGTTATCTGACCAAATGAGATGCCAGCCTAGTGCTATATCATGCTCCTGCAAGAACTCAAAAAAAATATTGAAACAATGTTGGACATACTCAGAAAAGTGAGTTCTATCATTACTCATATAAAAATAATACTCTTTGATTATCTTTTGATCCTCCTCTATACTATCAGGCGCATGTCTAAATGTTATGTGGACAAAAATAGCAATTTGAATGGAATTGTAATACTGAGATTGTACCTTATTTTGTGGTTGCAATGTGTAGTTTTCTACAAAATCACCGACTGATATAATAGTGCCAATAGAAAAGAGTCCTTTCACATCCAGAATTGTTGATCCAACCACTGAGACCTATGACTATTCCTTGCATACTTGTCAAAAATTTTGTCCTTAAAATCTGAAATAAAATCAATAACATTGCATTCTTTTGTAACCAACTCACATCTAGAACCTTCACCTCCACTCTACAAAGTATATTTGACTATCTCATATCTCTTTTTCTCAACAAGCTTCTTTCCAAATTCATTTTCGGAACCCTCATGAAAACATTGAACAAACTTTGACAAGCCACCACATTGTGAGCACTTTCTAATTTAAACAATCATTTCTATATAAAAAGCAACCATCATCTCTAGAACATAAAAATAGATCTAGCAATTCCCTTGATGATTTTGGAAGATGCATTGCACCAAACTCCTACAACATTTCATTAGTATGCAAAG
Organism: Sequoia sempervirens; assembly: GCA_007258455.2. Taxonomy (NCBI): domain Eukaryota; kingdom Viridiplantae; phylum Streptophyta; class Pinopsida; order Cupressales; family Cupressaceae; genus Sequoia; species Sequoia sempervirens. Next base: position 20,149 of record VDFB02321493.1, read on the forward strand.
TAGAATGGATATAACATAATAGTTCATGGTACATTGAAAAATCCAGATGGTATTTGCAACAAGTATTATGAATTTTAAGAGGCACACAATAAAATGGCTTCAAACCTTCAAAAGTCCTTTGTGAGATTTCCATATTTGGATGTGTTTCAATAAATTTTTTGAATAATATTTTTTGGCTTGATTCCAAGAAATGTTTAGGATGTGGTGTATGGTATCGATTGCCAATTCTTAACTTTAAAACATCCTTTGCATTGGGTGATACTCTAGAGTTATCATGCCAAAATTGTTGAATTACCTGCTTTACATTATCAGTTAGCTTCTTATAAACATGTGGAATCCTCCCGACAAAAGCCCATGTATCATTTTGAAGTGGATAATCTATTCTTTCTGTTCTTGCAAGTGCTCTATCCAAAGTTTTACGATTTATGTCAAAATCAATACAAGTTTGTCTCATAAAGCAAGGCTTTTTCAATTGATGGCTTACTAGGGGGGTTGTAATGACTCTTCAAGCAACTCTCTTATATTTTTCCTTTTTATTTTTTCCAATAGACTTGAGAGCATTAAAAATATTTTTGACAATAATAGAATTTTTTTCAGTCTTCTTTTTCACACGAATCTTCAATTTAGCTAGCAAAGGTCTCATCTTTTGCATCTTTAGCAATTGTACAAAAAGTTGGCATTGCTCGTTCAATGTCTTATCGCTAAAATATTGGTTGAAAAGTATTGTATCCCACAACTAAATGGTTCGTGTTGACCTCTTGCCTTTAAATTTTTTTATAATGTTCTCATCAATTTCAAGTAACCATTTAGGGGTTCTTGAAGGTATTGAATTTGGAACATGTCTTTCTTCCACACAAGGTTCTTCATTTCTCATGTAATCTGGTGAAACATAATTTACACTTGGTTCAATATTATGTTCAACATCTTCAATTCCAACATTTTCACCTTGAACATTTTCAATATCAATTTGAATAATTTCATTCCCAATTTCAATATCATGTTCAACATCTTCAATTCCAACATTTTCACCTTGAAAATTTTCATTATAAATTTCAATAATTTCATTCCCAATTTGAATATCATGTTCAAAATCTTCAATTCCATCATTTTCACCTTGAACATTTTCATTCCCAATTTCAATATCATGCTCAAAATTTTTACCTTGAACATATTTAATTTCCTCTTCACTTGAAAGACCATTGGGCTCAGGTTCATAGATATTTAACATACCTTGTCTTCTCTTCCTATGACCTTCTCTATCTCTTTGTCTATATGCTTCAATTTGTTCTTTTGTAGCTTTCTCTTATGTTTTTGCTTATGACGACTGTTGCTCCCCATTATACCTCATAAAAGATGCTAAAAATGATTTCTTATGACAAATTTGAGTAGAAGATGCTCCAACAAGTTGATCTTTGTCTCTTCCTATCTGAAATCGAGCGTTTGTCAACAGTAAAGCCTGCAAACAAAATGTAGGGTCCGTTGGGATTCCCAAAATGAACCACATGGGGTTTTTCTATGGCCCACAAATCCGATATCGAATAAAATCTAATATCTGATTTGAAAAATATTTTAAAATGTTTTGTAACGGTGGGATTTTGGTGCTACAATTTGGATATCCGATTTGTGTACCCATAGACCTAAGAGTAATTAGGAGGTGAAGGGTAGGAAAGAGAGAGAGGGAGAGTAGAGGGTACATGGAAAGGGAGAGACAAAGAGGGGGAGAGAGGGAAAGGGAGAGAGAGAGAGAGAGAGGAGGGAGGGAGGGAGAGAGAGAGAAAGAGAGAGATAGAGGTGGAGAGAGAATTACGAGGGGGGAAGGGAGAGTGTAAGAGGGGAAGAGGGGGAGAGAGAGAGAGGGTTGAGGTTTGAGGGTTGATAGTCCAAGGTTGAGGGTAGAGGGTTGACAATATAGGGTTGAGGGATTAGGGTTGAGGCATTAATGGTTTAGGGTTTAAGGTTTAAGGGTTAAGAGTTTAGGGTAGAGGGAGAGATATAGAGGAGTGACTAAGAGAGAGAGGAGGAGAGAGAGAGAGAGAGGGAGACTTGAGAGAGAGATAGATACTTGAGAGATAGAGAGAGTGAGGGAGTGGGAGAGAGATAAAGGGAGGGTTAATGGTAGAGGGTAGAGGGTTTAAGGGTTAAGGGTTAAGGGTTTAGGATATAAGATTGATGGTAGAGGGTAGAGGGTTATAAAGGTTTAGGGTTTAAGGGTTAAGGGTTTAGGGTTAAGGGTAGAGGGGAAAGGGATAGAGGGAGTGAGTGAGTTAGAGATAGAGAGATTTCAGAGAGAGAGAGAGGGAGTGGGAGAGAGATAGAAGGTATAGGGTTGATGGTAGATGGTAGAGGGTTATAAGGGTTTAGGGTTAAGGGTCGAGTGGAGAGAGATAGAGGGAGTGAGTGAAAGATAGATAGAGAGACTTGAGAGAGAGAGAGAGGTAGTGGGAGAGAGATAGAAGGTATAGGGTTGACGGTAGAATGTAGAGGGTTATAAAGGTTTAGGGTTTAAGGGTTAAGGGTTTAGGGTTAAGGGTATAGGGGAGAGAGATAGAGGGAGTGAGTGAAGTGAGTGAGAGAGACCTGAGAGAGGGAGAGGGGGTAGGAGGGAGAGACTTGAGATAGAGAGAGAATAAAGGCTAGAGGGTTTAGGGTTTAGGTTAAGGGGAGAGAGATAGAGGGAGTCAGTGAAAGAAAGGGAGGGAGGGAGTGGGAGAGAGATAGAGGGTAGAGGGTTAAGGGTAGAGGGGAGAGGGATATAGGGAGTTAGTGAGAGAGAGATAGAGAGGCTTGAGAGAGAGAGAGGGAGTGGGAGAGAGATAGAGGGTATAGGGTTGATGGTAGAGGGTAGAGGGTTATAAAGGTTTAGCGTTTAAGGGTTAAGGGTTTAGGGTTAAGGGTAGAGGGGAGAGAGATAGAGGGAATGAGTGAGAGAGAGATAGAGAGACTTGAGAGAGAGAGAGGTAGTGGGAGAGACATAGAGGGTATAGGGTTGATGGTAGAGGGTAGAGGGTTATAAGTGTTTAGGGTTTAAGGGTTTAGGGTTAAGGTATAGGAGAGAGATAGAGGAAGTGAGGAGGAGAGAGACCGAGAGAGGGAGAGGTGGTAGGAGGGAGACACTTGATAGAGATAGAGAGAGTAGAGGGTAGAGGGTTTATGTTAAGGATTTATGGTTTAGGGTTAAGGGAGACAAATAGAGGGATTCAAAGGAAAGAGAGGGAGGGAGGGAGGGGAGAGAGGGTAGAGGGTTAGGGTAGATAGGAGAGGGATAGAGGGAGTGAGTGAGAGAGATAGATAGGAGGGAGAGAGATAGAGGGTATAGGGTTTATGGTAGAGGGTAGAGGATTATAAGGGCTTAGGTGTAAGGGTTAAGGTTTAGGGTTAAGGGTAGAGGGAGAGAGATAGAGGGGTGAGTGAGAGAGAGATAGAGAGACTTGAGAGAGAGAGGTAGTGCGAGAGAGATAGAGGGTATAGGGTTGATGGTAGAGGGTAGAGGGTTATTAGGGTTTAGGGTTTAGGGTTTAAGGGTTAAGGGTTTAGGAGGGTATAGGGGAGAGAGATAGAGGGAGAGCGGGTAAGAGGGAGAGACTTGAGAGAGAGCGAGTAGAGGGTGGAGGGTTTAAGGGTTAAGGGTTTAGGGTTTAGGGTTAAGGGTAGAGGGGAGAGAGATAGAGGGATTTAGTGAAAGAGATGGAGGGAGGGAGTGGGAGAGAGATAGATGGTAGAGGGTTAAGGGTAGAGGGGAGAGAGATAGAGGGTAGAGGGTTGATGGTAGAGGGTTCTAGAGGGTTATAATGGTTTAGTGTTTAAGGTTTTAGGGTGTAGGGTTAAGGATAGAGGGGAGAGAGATAGAGGGAGTGAGTGAGAGAGAGACTTGAGAGAGGGATAGGGCCTATAGGAGGGAGAGAGAGAGAGGGTAGAGGGTTAGGGGTAGAGGGTAGAGGGTTTAAGGGATTAGGGTTTAAGGGTTAAGAGTAGAGGGGAAAGAGAAACTGAGTGAATTTGAGAGAGAGACCTGAGAGAGGGAGAGGGGGTAGGAGGGAGGGACTTGAGAGAGAGAGGAGGAGAGATAGATGGTATATATGGTTAATGGTAGAGGGTAGAGGGTTTAAGGGTTTATAGTTTAAGGGTTAAGTTTTTAGGGTTTAGGGTTAAGGGTAAAGGGAGAGATAGAGAGGGAGTGAGTGTGTGTGAGAGAGAGAGAGACTTGAGAGAGGGAGACAGGGTAGGAGGGAGAGAGAGAGAGAGGGAGAGGGTAGGGAGGTTATGGCAGAGGGTAGAGGGTTTAAGGGCTCAGGGTAGGGGCTGAGGGCAGAGGGAAAAGATAGAGAGAGAGACTCTAAGAGAGAGACCGGAGAGAGGAGAGGGGGTAGGAGGGCTAGACTTGAGAGAGAGAGAGAGGAGGATAGAGATAGAGGGTATATAGGGCTAATGGTAGAGGGTAGATGGTTTAAGGGTTAAGGTTCAGGTAGAGAGATATAGAGGGAGCAGGGAGGAGGAGAGAGAGAGAGAGATAGAGAGAGAGAGAGAGAGAGAGAGTTAAAGGTAGAGGGTAGAGGGTTTAAGGGCTAAGGGTAGAGGGAAAGAGATAGAGGAGGACTCGGACAGAGTGACCTCGAGAGGAGAGGGGCAGGAGGAGAATTGGAGAGAGAGGAGTGGGAGAGAGATAGAGGGTATATGGTTAATGCAGAGGTAGAGGGTTTTAAGGGCTTATGGTTTATGGTTTAGGTTAAGGGTAGAGGGAGAGATATAGAGGGAGTGAGTGAGAGGGAGAGACCTAAGAGAAGGAGAGGGGGTTATGAGAGAGAGACTTGAGAGAGAGAGGGTAGTGGGTAGAGGGTTTAAGGGTTAAGGGTAGAGGGGAGACAGATAGAGGGAGTCAATGAAAGAGAGGGAGGGAGGGAGTGGGAGAGAGATAGGAGTGATTGAGTGAGAGAATTGGGAGAGAGATAATATTTAAATATTTTATATATTAGTAATATATATATATATAAATATTTATACTTTAACTAAAATATTGAAATAATATTTAAATATTATACATAATAATATAATATATTATATATTAAATACATAATTCTTTAAGAGATTATCATAAATTGTATATTATATATTATATTATAAACTATATTGTATATTATATATTAAATTATAAACTTTATTGCATTTTTTAAATCATATATTATAAATTGTATAACATTTTTAAAACTCATATCTAAAACATATCAGATATTTGATTCAAATTGGATATCCTTGATTTGAATCAGATATCCTAGATTTGAATAAGATATCTGATACCTCAGATATCTTATTCAAATTGGATATCCTCGATTTGAATCAAATATTTGATACCTTAGATATCTGATTCAAATTAGATATTTGATTTGAATCGGATATCTGATACCTCTGACACAAAATTTAATTCCTAGGGATTAGCCTTGGGCTTGCTTTTGAATTTTGTTTGGACCTGCCAATCCTAAGAAGTCAACACAAAAAGCGTGTTTAACAACTTACCTTGTTTTTCTAGACTTCGCCCATGTGAGCATAGAGAAGTTTAGATGGTGTGTTGTTTCCATGGGCCTTGGGGCCCTGAGTAGTTATTTATAGATGACTCATGACAGGTCTTCAACAAGTGGGATAATGTTGAGATAAGTGGTTGTCTCAACCTGTGCATGAAGGGAATGCATGAAGGATATTGGCGGTGGTGACTAATAGAACACATGAAGGATATTAGCAGTCGTGACTAATATAACACATAAAGGATATTAGTGGTGGTGACTAATAGAACACATGAACGATATTAGCAGTGTTGACTAATTGAATGCATGAAGGATATTTTGCATGCAATGCATTTTTGTAGTTAGCTGTGGATCAGAGGTGGTTTCTTTGTTTGTAACTACACTTGAGTGGTAGCTATAATTTCTCCACCAATTGTTGCGATTAGTTCAAACTCAGCTTTACACTTTGAGTTGGCTTTGAATATTGCATGTGATGAAACCTTCTATTCATTGCAGTTGTTAGTTATTAAATATTCTCTTCCTTAGAATATTGAGAAGATTGAAATTTGATAATTTTTGAGACACCGTTATGCTGCCAATGTTATCCCTATTTTTGTTGAAGATTGGTGAACACCTGGAGAAGCTTAGTGCTGATATTGTATTGTAATTGTTTATTACTGATAATAAAAAGTACTGTTCTTTTGGTGTTTGCGGTTTTTTACCTAGAAAGGTTTTCCTCATGTAAATTTGGGTGTTTTATTCTTTTATACGTGTATTTGAATGTGTTTCTTTCATTGTAACAGTTTAAAGATTTGTATGAATTTGCACTATCTCTCCCTCATAGATTAATGATGGAAGCATTGTTCTGCACATTTGCTTCCTTTCAAAATCCATGAATGAAGTCTCTTTAGTATGTGATGTTTAGAATTACTGACATGTCGAATCATACTTGTGACTCCCTCTTCGGACGAGCCTCTTTCTGACCCATAGACTACGCCTTCTCCAACTCCTACGAGTCCCACTTCAGAACTCGACTTGCACATGCACCGCAGAATGATACACATGCATCCCTTCTCACGAGCCCTGGCTCCAAAGTGTCCCATACCACCCCTTCAATGCCCTTCACTCCCATGCTCTGACTCCAACCCATGTTGACTCTTTGGAGGAGCTCCAAACTCTACACCAACTCCTGGATTCCATGAGAGCTACTTCCAACTCAGCACGCTTCGCCCAGCTCGGCTCGCCTACCCCTAGCTCCATGCCCCTGGCGCTTCGACGCTTTTGCCTCTGGCTCACTCACCTTAGCTCTTGCCCTTGGCACCACTTCGTCCACTCACTTGGACTATGCTTCACTCTTTACAGACTCCTGTGGGTTGACCCAAGTCTTCATCTTCTACATCCCCCATAGGACTTCCAACTACTAACTCACCCACTATGATTCTAACTCAACACTATTCCAAGCACCGAGCTCCCCTTGGACTGGTTCCACACCACTGCATACATGCCCCATTGGCTACCCCTGATACTCGTACTCCCAGCGCACTCTTGACCAACTCATGCATACCTCCAAGCCCAGCTCTATCTCCTAAGTTCACCTCTTACTCCTGGAACATGACTCAACACCTAAGCCATCCCTCACACTACACTACACCCAGAACACCCAATGCATCCCAGCACAATGACTCACTCCTACATGAGCTCACCACTTGGTTCCCACAGCACCTCCGATCCAGCCTCACCAAGCTCACCTCAATTGCTCCCAACCATATGGACACTGACTCCATGCCAACTGGGCTCTGTCTCCATGACTTTGCCTAAGCAACCCCTGAGATCTCCCTGGCTACCTTCCTCGACTCAGCTGCAACCAACATTACTTCCTTGAGGGTGGTGCACCCAACGCACCCCGCCTTAGCACCCTACTTCAGATACACCCAGACATCCAGCGCACCCTACTCTCCTTCTCATGGCACCCCTGAGATCAGCCATGCCTCTCCCAGTCAACCTAGCACCAACTCGGATTCATAGCTCACTCATACATCCCGAGCTCCTCATCCTAGATGAGTCCAGCATCCGACTCCCTCAACGACATGCCTTAGAGCCGACCCATGCTGAGTCCCTAGCTAATCCGCTTCACTGGGTTGGGACTCACCCCACGCTTGTCTCATCCATTGTGCAATGAGCTCTAACACTCAGCTCTCTCTGCGACATGCATTAGAGCCGGCCCGTGCTAGACCTAACTACCTACATTTCACCAGGTGGCGGGACTTCGAGCTCACTATAGAACCCCTCCACTTTTTCCCATGGCGGAGTGACACTTCGTCACCCCTAAGAACCATGACGCACACCAGCTCCCCTGAGCCTAGTGTTGGGGTTACTTCTTCTTCACCCCTCGCAAGGGAAGAGTCTGGAGTCACCCTTTCCATTGGGCTCCTCATTTCCAACTCGGACTCCCGGTGCGTGTTCCCCATGAACATTCCTGCAACACTCTATGTCATGCATCCTTCGAATGACATACCCCTACTATATAAGCTATTTGTATGAATCCCAACATGTTGTAGGAAGACACCGAACATTCGCCCGATCCCCCACTTTCTGCCCTTCCGACTTGCACAGCCAGCCAACCCTGCACACCCAGTGTGACTAACTTTGTGCCCAACACTGGACGCCACCACAACGCCCACCTGTAGACTGCATCCCAGATACAACCTACCTAGGGGATCGCCATGCCCAGCATGACTTGACGCTTCTCCGTGCCCCATGCCTGCCAACTCCACGTTGAACCAACCTTCCGCATGGCCAGCACTCCACGCCTAACCCTTACTGCCATTCGGCCACACCAACACTCAGAATGAGCTCCTCGGCGGACTCGGCTTGGTAGATCCCTGCTTGGACCCTTGAACCAAGAGCACCTGATTCGGCACTAGCACGAACTCAGTGAGCTCGGCCCCATCCAATGCAACATCCCCTTACACAGGGTATGCGTAGGATCATCATGGAAAAAATAGGCCCTTAAGTGGCAATGAAAATTCAAAAAAATCAGAGTTAGGCAACTTGACATAAAAATTTGAATAAGTTATC
>VDFB02321493.1:31417-77634 GCA_007258455.2 Sequoia sempervirens
CTCTCTCTCTCTCTCTCTCTCTCTCTCTCTTTCCCACCCTTCACCTCCTAATTACTCTTAGGTCTATCTATGCACAGATCGGATATCCAATTTGTAGCACCAAAATCCCATCGTTACAAAACATTTTAAAATATTTTTCAAATCAGATATTAGTTTTTATTCGATATCGGATTTGTGGGCCATAGAAAAATCCCATGTGGTTTGTTTTGGGAATCCCAATGGACCCTACATTTTGTTTTTAGGCTTTGCAGGTGAAAAACACGCGATTTCAAATATGAAGAGACAAAGATCAACTTTTTAGAGCATCTTCTACTCAAATTTGTCATAAGAAATCATTTTTAGCATCTTTTATGAGGTATAATGGGGAGTAGCAGTCGTCGGAAGAAAAAAATTACAAAAGAACAAATTGAAGCATATAAACAAAGAGATAGAGAAGGTCATAGGAAGAGAAGACAAGGTATGTTAAATATCGGTGAACCTGAGCCCAATGGTCTTTCAAGTGAAGAGGAAATTAAATATGTTCAAGGTGAAAATGATGGAATTGAAGATGTTGAACATGATATTCAAATTGGGAATGAAATTATTGAAATTTATAATGAAAATGTTCAAGGTGAAAATGTTGGAATTGAAGATGTTGAACATGATATTGAAATTGGGAATGAAATTATTCAAATTGATATTGAAAATGTTCAAGGTGAAAATGTTGGAATTGAAGATGTTGAACATAATATTCAACCAAGTGTAAATTATGTTTCACTAGATTACATGAGAAATGAAGAACCTTGTGTGGAAGAAAGACATATTCCAAATTCAATACCTTCAAGAATCCCTAAATGGTTACTTGAAATTGATGAGAACATTATAAAAATTTTGAAGGCAAGAGGTCAACATGAACTGTTCAGTTGTCGGATACAAGACTTTTCAACCAATATTTTAGTGATAAGACATTGATCGAGCAATGCCAACTTTTTGTACAATTTCTAAAGATGCAAAAGATGAGACCTTTGCTAGCTAAATTGAAGATTTGTGTGAACAAGAAGACCAAAAAAAACTCTATTATTGTCAAAAATATTTTTAATGCTCTTAAGTCTATTGGAAAAAATAACAAGGAAAAAGATAAGAGAGTTGCTTGAAGAGTAATTACAACCACCTTAGTAAGCCATCAACTGAAAAAGCCTTGCTTTATGAGACAAACTTGTATTAATTTTGACATAAATCGTAAAACTTTGGATAGAGCACTTGCAAGAAGAGAAAGAATAGATGATCCTCTTCAAAATGATACATGGGCTTTTGTCGGGAGGCTTCCACATGTTGATAAGAAGCTAACCGATAATGTAAAGCAAGTAATTCAGTAATTTTGGCATGATAACTCTAGAGTATCACCCAATGCAAAGAATGTTTTAAAGTTAAGAATTGGCAATCGATACCATACATCGCATCCTAAACATTTCTTGGAATCAAGCCAAACAATGTTGTTCAAAAAATTTATTGAAACACATGCAAATATGGACCTATTGCAACAATAGCCAGCTCTGATCCTTTCAAGAGGTATGTGACAGATTATAATAATATAGATTGGTTATTCTAAGTGTCTTTTATAGTTTGAATTACCATCTCATCATCCATTAGGTCATTTAGAATAATATAGATTGGTTATTTTAAGCATCTTTTATAGTTTGCATTACCAATTCATCATCATTTAGGTTGTTTAGATTAATATAGATTTTTTAGTCTACGCATCTTTTCTATTGTGACAATATAGATTTATCATTTGACAGATTTTGCAATATTTTTGGCAGGATTGATCATGGACCTGCTGCAACAATAGCCAGCTCTGATCCTTTTGAAGAGGTATGCGACATATTACAATAATATAGATTGGTTATTCTAAGCATCTTTAATAGTTTGCATTACCAATTCATCATCATTCAGGTTGGTTAGATTAATATAGATTTGTTAGTCTAAGCATATTTTCTATTGTGACAATATAGATTTATCATTTGACAACTTTTGCGATATTTTTGGCATGATTAATCATGGACCTATTGCAACAATAGCCAACTGTGATCCTTTTGAAGAGGTATGCAACATATTACAATAATATAGATTGGTTATTCTAATGATCTTTTATAGTTTGCATTACCATCTCATCATCAATTAGGTCATTTAGAATAATTTAGATTGGTTATTCTAAGCCTCTTGTATAGTTTGCATTACCAATTCATCATCATTCAGGTTTTTTAGATTAATATAGATTTGTTAGTCTAAGCATCTTTTCTATTGTGACAATATCGATTTATCATTTGACAACTTTTGCGATATTTTTGGCATGATTGATCATGGACCTATTGCAACAATAGCCAGCTCTGATCCTTTCAAAGAGGTATGCGACAAATTACAATAATATAAATTGGTTATTCTAAGGATCTTTTATAGTTCGCATTACCAATTCATCATCATTCAGGTTGTTTAGATTAATATAGATTTTTTAGTCTAAGCATCTTTTCTATTGTGACAATATAGATTTCTCATTTGACAACTTTTGCGATATTCCTGGCATGATTGATCATGGACCTGCTGCAACAATAGTCAGCTCTGATCCTTTCAGAGAGGTATGTGACAGATTACAATAATATAGATTTGTTATTCTAAGCATCTTTTCTATTGTATGTAGTTTAATTGCTACTTTGATGCTTTGTATAGCTGCTTGTCACTCTAGAACATCAACATGCTACTCTTGTGGAAGACTGTTCCCTGAAACCTCCAATAGGAAAATTTTATAAAATTTGAATTTTCAAATGTGAAACAATGTAAAAAGGTCATAACTGTGTAAGGGAATAATCTATATCCAGTGATGTTTTTGAAATATGGGTCAAATGTTTGGCATTGTATAAAGGGTATGTTTAAAATGTAAAGGGGTCTGTATTTTGGAAACTCATAGGTTGAAATAGTCATACAGGTGTATGTTTTGTTACTATTATTGGGACAATTTTGTAAGATTTTTTTGTACTTAATCGAGCTACAACCAGAGGTTTTCTTCCTAGTTCTTTCCTGTCAGTATGCTCGTTTGAACCAGGTTTTGTAATATCTCCTATTTATATATAATAAATTATAGTGGCTTGACACTTTTTCCAAAAAAAATGTAAAAAGGTCATGTGAAGGTCATTTCCAATGTAATTGAGTCTTTGATCTAGCAAAGTGGAAACAAGGCATTTGGGTGTGCGTGATGTTTAGGTAGATTGGGTAAGAGTTTTTTGATGCAAGAGCTAGGTGGCTTTAAACAACACAATTACAATTAAAGATGACTTAAACTCCAATTTGATCCTCAAACCCAAACATGGGTACAACTTCACTAAAACATGGGTGGAGCACTCTTTTGTTGTCCAAGACCCCAAAATAGGCTCATTTTACAAAGAGAATCAGATTTAAACACTTCCCAAACCTGAACTTTTGATGGGGCAGCATTAAACAACCTACCAAACTACCAAAACTACAATTTCTTTTGTGAGATACACTTTCTAAACCTCTATTTCATCTCTATTTCAACAAACCATCATTTTTAGTAACTTTCATGAGGTTTTTAAGGAAATCAATATTTCCAACCTTGCCACACCCTATCAACTCATCAAACATGTCTATTAGGACTTGAAATAACTTTATCCAACCTTAAATCTTTTTGCCCCCACGTTTCATTGACATTAGCATGTGGTAACAACCATTTTTCACCTAATTTCACTCATTTTTTCCATGCATGGCAACTCACCAACTCAACTACAGACCTTTACATCTCTTTAAACCCACATATTCACCTTATACAGTTCTAATAACATATACCATGGCCATACTATCGAGCCACAAACTATGCAATACATAGTATGGTCTTTTAGCACTTTGGACTCTTAGGAGAATTTGTCGATCCAATGTAGCTTGGAGTGATTCAGAATATTTGGGTGCAAAAGAGGACCATCCCTAGAGTAAATTTACCCATCTAGAAATGTTGGAACAATCTATTTGGTCGTACAAGTTGCAGAGTGAAAGTTGCACCACTTTGCAACTTTACGTTGCTTGCATCTAACAACTTTTCCCTCAACTGAAAACTCGTCACCATGGGAAAACGCCTCCAAAATAGAAAAAACTGAGAGAGGTTATTGTAGATGGTCCCAAAATAATCCCATAGCCTCAGATGGAGAGTCTATAAGCATCATGGTTTCTGAGAAATATCCCTTCAAAGATTGTTGTCTTTTAGCACTTTGGACTCTTAAGGGAAATCGTCGGTCCAATGTAGCTCGAAGTAATTTGGAATATTTAGGTGCAAAAGAGGACCATCACTAGCTTAAATGTACCCATATGGATGTGTTGGAATAGTCTGTTTGGTCGTATGTGTTTGCAGAATGAAAGTTGCACCACTTTGCAACTTTACACTACTTGCATTTGACAACTTTTCCCTCAACTAAAAACTCATCACCACGGGAAAATACCTCTGAGATAGCAAAAACTGAGAGAGGTTATTGTCGATGGTCCCAACAAAATCACATACCCTCAAATGAAGAGTCTGTAAGTATCATGATTTCTAAGAAATAGGCCTTCAAAGATTGTTGTCTTTTACCACTTTGGACTCTTAGGAGAAATTGTCAGTCCAATGTAGCTCAGAGTGATTTAGCGTATTTGGGTGCAAAAGAGGACCATCCCTAGCGTAAACATACCCATCCGGATGTCTTGGAATAGTTTGTTTGGTCGTACGAGTTGCAGAATGAAATTTGCACCACTTTGCAACTTTACACTACTTGCATTTGACAACTTTTTCCTCAATTGAAAACTTGTCACCACGGAAAAATGCCTCTGAGATAGCAAAAAATGAGAGAGTTTATTTTAGATGGTCCCAACCTGATCCCATAGCCTCAAACAGAGAGTCTGTAAGCATCACGGTTTCTAAAAAATATCCCTTCAAAGATTGTTGTCTTTTAGCACATTGGACTTTTAAGGGATTTCACTGATTCAACATAGCTCGGTCTGATACAGCCTATTTGGGTGCAAAAGGGGACCATACCTAACCTTAACGTACACATTCAAACATGTTAGAATAGTTTGTTTGGTTGTATGAGTTGTAGAATGAAAGTTGTACCACTTTGCAACTTTACACTGCTTGCATTTGACAATTTTTCCCTACACTGAAAACTCATCACCACAGGAAAACGCCTCTGAGATACCAAAAACCGAGAGAGGTTATTGTAGATGGTCCCAACACGATCCCATAGTCTTAGAAAAATATTTTGTAAGTGTCACAATTTCTTATAAATAGCTCTTCAAAGATTGTTACCTTTTAGCACTTTGGACTCTTAAGGGAAATCATCGGTCCACTGTGGCTCGGAGTGATTCGGCTTATTTGGGTGCAAAAGAGGACAATCCCTAGCGTAAACGTACCCATCTAGACATATTCGAACAGGTTTTTTGGTCGTACGACTTGTAGAATGAAAGTTGTACCACTTTACAACTTTCCACTACTTGCATTTCAAAACTTTTCCCTCAACTGAAAAACTAGTCACCACGGGAAAATGCATCTGAGATAGCAAAAACTAAGAGAGATTATTTTAGAGGGGACCAACATGATCTCGTAGCCTCAAACAAAAAGTTTGTAGGAATCACGGTTTTTGAGTAACAATTCGTCAAAGATTGTTTCTCTTTTGCACTTTGGACTCATAAGGGATTTTTTTGGTTGTACATAGCTCGGACTGCTTCGGCTGTTTGGGTGTGAAAGGGGACCATACCTAATCTAAACGTACCCATCCAAACATGTTGGAACAATTGGTTTTTCATACGAGTTGTAGAACAATATTTATTTATGCCCTTACAAGTAGTTTTAAGCCTCCAACCGAACTCCAACGTTGGTTTTCATGTGAAAAAAAGCCATGAGACCATAGCTTGTTGCTTACTATTATGCTTTGATTAATTTTTTCCAAACATCTACAGCTTGTTCAAAATCACTTTTTTTAGGCTTTTAGCCATAGCAGCAAGGCAGTGAACTATTTGATAAAATGCTTTGGCAAACATGTATGAAAAATGTGGTAGCATAGACAAACTTTTGAAAAAAATGCCTCAAAGAAATGAGGTCTCATGGTGATGGAATGCCATGAGAATCAAAATTTCTTTTGATTGTCATGGCATTCCATCACCATCAGACCTCATTTCTTTGAGGCATTTTTTCAAACAATTCATTGCCTTGTCTATGATATTGCTTACTATTATGCTTTGCTAGAATTTTTCCAAGCATCCATAGCTTGTTTGAAAGCACCTATTTTAGAATTTTAGCCATAGTAGCAAGGCAATGATTTTTTTGATAAAATTATTTGGTAGACATGTATGAAAAATGTGGTAGCATAGACAAGGAAGTGAACTATTTGAAAAAATGCATCAAAGAAATGTGGTCTCATGGAGATGGAATGCCATGACATGCACATTGAGACCACATTTCTTTGAGGCATTTTTTTGAATACTTCACTTCCTTTTCTATGCTATTGCTTATTATTATGATTTGATGGATATTTTATGATGCAAGGACAGGGGTGTAAAAGGTCACAACTCAAACTAACACAATTTCAAACTTTCATGTTTAAAAAGGCCTCTTATGTTCGAGTTTGAGGTTGGAGAAACCAAGTTTGAAAGAGAATCAATAAAATATTGTTATCTCCATGCAAATTTTTGTGTTCTTCCAGAATTCTTAACATTTCTTGGTAGTGTACGGTTCCATACAGTGTGGTTCTGCTTTCTTTTTAATGGAAACTGGTGGGTAGTAGAGTTAACTTCTTCACAAACTTGGTTTGAAGAAACTTCATTCATTTTTGTGCATTTAAGAGGTATTTTACTAGTGGTCGGTGTGTGAGCCCTATTCCAAGGGTTTGAGTGCATTCAAAATGGAGTTTTAAGCCTTCCACCCACTGTATGATGTTGTAACTAGATGGATATGCTTAGTTAGGATAGATAAACATGTTTGCATTATTCTTGTGTAGGGGAGGTCAGCATTATGATTTTGTTGGGGTGTTTTTGCATTAAAAAGTGAGGTTAGAGAGAGTAAAAGTGGGAATTGTTTGAGGGAAGTCAATTTTCCTGTTATTTTAAGCTTGTGCAAGGTTATTCAAGGGTGTTGCAGTTGGCGGTTGAGTGCTGCCCCAACAAGTTTTAGGGTCTGTGATGTTTTCCAAGGGTGGTTGCTTTGGAAATTTGTCCTACTTGGCTAGGTTGAGCAGCGTAGTTTGCATAATTTGTGAAAGTTGTTCCAAAGGAGTCCTATGTGAGTTGCAAGTATGTTGAAGGGGACTAAAATGGGTGTCTAGAATTATGATTAGTTGTAGGAGTTGTTAAAGAGATCTAAGAGTTAAGTTGAGAAAATTGGAGTTGCTGACCTACAAGCTTGTCTAGGTGAAAGATTGGAAAATAGGTCCAGATTGAGATTGTAAAAAGAAAGGTGTTTAGGAATCCCTTGTATTGTGAAAGTGAGTGGTTTTCCATCCTTGGTTGCATCAACTAACCATCAACTAGTCCTCTATTTCCAAGGTTCTCCTGGACCATTTTCCAAGCATTCATACAGCTTGTTTGAAAGCACATGTTTTAGGCTTTTAGCCATAGCAGCAAGGCTGTGAACTGATCGAAAAAATGCCTCAAAAAAACACGGTCTCATAGTGATGGAATACCATGAAAATCTATAGAAATTTTATTGTCATGGCATTCCATCACCATGAGACCACATTTCTTTGAGACATTTTTTTTTAAAATGCATTGCCTTGTCTATGTTATTGCTTACTATTATGCTTTGTTAGATTCTTTCCAAGCATCCATGGCTTGTTCGAAAGAATTTTTTTTAGGATTTTAGCCATAGCAGCAATGAAATTAAATGTTTGATAGAATGCTTTGATAGACATGTATAAAAAATGTGGTAGCATAGACAAGGCAGTGAAATGTTTGAAAAAATGCCTCAATGAAATGAGGTCTCATGGTGATGGAATGCCATGAAAATCAACAAGGAAGTCAACTATTTGAAAAAATTCCTCAAATAAATGAGGTCTCAAGGTGATGGAATGCCATGAGAATCAAAATTTATTTTGATTTTCATGGCATTCCATCACCATGAGAGCTCATTTATTTGAGGCATTTTTTTCAAATAGTTCATTGCCTTGTCTATGCTATTGCTTACTATTATACTTTGATAGAATTTTTACAAGCATCAAAATCAATATACATTGAATTATAATTGAACTCTAAAATTGAAATCTTGATTACCTGAAATATACATCTCTTCAAAGGGTCAGGAGTCCTAGAATATGCCCCTCTCAAAGATCCAATCAAACCAACTTCTGAAATGTCAATCTTACCTATGTAACTATTCCAATGCCCCCCTCTCTAATAGGAGAGGACTCTGTATGGTGTGCTCCACTCCCTTGTGTGTGATCTCCTATAATGTCCACATCATGGAGGTCATAATCAGAAGTGTCCAAGGGATGCTCAACGGGCTGTACAAGAGGACCCAAGCATATCTGTTGGTACATAGTGCAAGTATGTGGTACACAAATATGTGGACCTGAGGAGGATGATGCAGTAACACTCGATCCATCACCAACATCACCAGAATGTGGCTGAGCTACTGTAAAAGTATGGGAAACCAAAAGACCACTCAAAGAGTGAATAACCTGAATAGTCTATGTGGCTGCATCCTCAATAATATCCGGATGATGTATTGGAGGTGGTGCAGGAAGGGGAGGAGGAGGAACATATGGGCATTGGACTACTCTAACTACTCCTGGTCTATCCCAGGGCATACCTCCAGCGATGCCCTAGAAAGGTTTAATGTCAAAGCAATTGACATGATGCCCTAACAGAAACTCACTATATAATTTTTTAATAAAATAAAATGGTATATCACTATTGTTGTTGGGTGGTTTATCAAAAACCATACACCAACAATCCCAAAAGTTATCTACAGTGTCCTTATTCGTGCACTATTTTATAGAAAGTTTTGGTTTATTAACATTAACTGGCAAATCGGTGTGGGGGTTAACAAATAAAGAGGCTATTTGGGATTTTGTTATTTGGAGATCTTTCACATCTTTGTAAGACAATCCATAGGATTAATATTCCCTCATGGCTTCTTGCCATGAAAGAAATCCATTATGTTGGGTGGAGAGGGTTTCTATATTTTAATTATTTCCTTCAATGTGTTTGTCATCTGGGATAATCGAGGGGTTGTCTTATAAACATCACAAATGCCCCTTAATTGCTCCAATTTTTTACCAATTAAGTCTTCAATTGATGGGCAAAGGGGTGGTGGAGCATTTGGCATTTGTGCATTTTCATTCTCAGCGATAATACCTGATTAATGTTAAAAACTAATTAATAAAATTGAAATTACACAAAATAAATGAAATTATTGTAAAAAAACCCTAGTTTTTAATAAAAATTCATATAAAACCCTACTTTTTAACAAAAATCCATAACAAACTCTAGTTTTTAATAAAAATCCATAAACAACACTATTTTTTAATAAAAATCCATAAAAAAACATTAGTTTTTAATAAAAATTCATAAAAGACTAGTTAAAATTATACAAAACTAATAGAAAAATCAAAATTAAAAGACTAGTTAAAATTAAACAACACTATTTTTTAAATAAAAATCCATAAAAAAGCATTAGTTTTTAATAAAAATCCATAAAAAACCCTACTTTATAATAAAAATCCATAAAAGACTAGTTGAAATTATACAAAACTAATAGAAAAATCAAAATTAAAACAAAAACTTACCCTACAAATTAGATATCAGCTCAAATTGGATATCTAATAGCCCAAATATCGCTCTCACTATGCTCTCAGATGTTTAAAATGCTTGAACTAATTTTAAAAGGTTGTATTTATCTATTTATACCCAATTCAAATCAGATATCCGATTTGGATAAGATATCCGATTTGTAATTCTTACCTTGGGCATTTCTTTGGAGCAATGTATTGACACTCAAGCCAAAAAAAAGTCAACTCGGGATTTTCACGTTTTTTGGTTGATGCAAAATGCAACTTTTTTCACATTGTCACTGTTTAGCCCATCATGATCCTGCACATACCCTACACAATGTTTGCAAAATTTGAACTCGAGATTACAATCATCAAGGCCTTCAACAAGGCTTTTATTTTTCAAGGCTCTAAGACCCTTCTCAACAATATGACCAAGTCTTTGGTGCCATAACATTTTCTTCTCTATTGGAAGCTTCATCTCCAAAGAATTTGCACTCTTTGGTACCCAAAAAGCAAGACCAGATCAGATGTAAAAACAATAGAATTCTTCACTACTACATTTGATGGTGAGGATGAAGAATCCAAAGGCCTTTTCTTCAGAATATCATAAGAACTATTGCACTGAATAGTGCATGCATCTAACTTTTATAAAGTGTTGATCCGAACACCCTTAGCCGACACCATAGATCCTCTTGTCATCTTACATCCTCCATTTGAGAAAACAACTTGCACACCCTCATTATTCAACTTACTCACAGAAAGAAGGTTTCGTGCCAAACCCGAGATATGCAGCACACCATCAATCCCCTTCACTTTACCATCAAGGAATCTAATCTTGATTCTTCCATGGCCAACAATCTTTAGATGAGAGTCATCACCCAAATGCACCTTCCCACCATCATACTCTTCATACTTTGAGAACCAACCCCTATGTGAGGTCATGTGTAAAGAAGTACCTAAGTCTATTAACCACACATCTTTTGATGCATGAGTTTCCAAGGCTGTGAAAAAAGCATCTGTATCATCCCAGGAGGATTTTCAGAGTTAGAATCAGAGTTCCTTTTACCTTTCTTTTTCTTCTCCTCCTTACAATCTTTACGTAAATGACCAGGGTTGTTGCAGTTTCAACATTTCTCCTTGGACTTGCTAGGAGACTTAGATCTCCCCGAAGATTTTGATCTGAACTTCTTGTCCTTTTTATTTCCTTTCACTTTAGGTCTACCACGAACAACAAGGGTTCCTTGGCCATCTTAAAATATTTCCTTCGCATCTCTTCAAACAAGAGCGATGGAACCACATCATCCATTTTGAAACTGGTGGTGGTACTTCCAATAGCCATAACTAGGTGATCCCATGAGTCTGGAAAAGAACATAACAAAAGCATGCAATGATCCTCATCTTCAATCTTGTTACCAACAGAACCCAACTGAGCAATCAACATGTTAAATGCATTCAGGTGATCTGCAATGGATCCTCCATCTTTAATCTTCAAAGAATACAATTTCTTTCACAAGAATAACTTGTTTACCAGGGATTTAGGTTGATAAACATCTCCAAGCTTCTTCCAAAGAGCTTTTTTAGTCTTCTCTTCATGGACATTCAGGAGAACATAATCTGTCAGTTTTAGGATCAGATATGAATAAGCAGGTTTTAATTCAAATTCAAACAAATAGACACATCATATACCCCGGGAAAACCCTCTACTTGAGGGAGAAAAAAACCTAGCAAAAATATATCACTTATATATTGAATATAAATCAACAATGATCTTTACAATGAGGCCGATTACAAGGCCAGACAATAGCACTAACTCAATGCAATATCTTGATGATAATATCGCCCTTCAAGAAGACAATAATTGAGCCCCCTTGAGACTTCGATCTGCACTTGCATGAATTTTCACTTCTCTTATGAAATTGCACTATGAAGAATGAATGTAAGAATGAATGTTGCTATTTGAATGCACAACAACTCATATATATACAATTTGAATAGGAAGGCACCAAAGTCATCTCTAATAAAATAAATAGTCTATAAGGCTATATTTCCTTTTATTGTTTAAGGACGTGGTTGGAAATGATGACCAATGTTGCCAACATCAACACTCCCTCTCAGCTAGGGAGGCAGACTTCCAACAACCAGTGCCATGGAGTCTCTCAACATGACACCCATAATGGCTACACCCATATGTGGAAAGAGCTCATCATAGAGTCGCTCAACGTGATATCAACCGTCATGGCTACTGTATGGAAAAGCATATGTGCACAAGTTCCCATTAGGGAATCACTCAACGTGATGTCGTCATCTCATCATAACGTCCATCCTGCCTACTCCCAAAGGCTGAATAACACAAGTACAAGAAAATCATCACGAAGTATCTCAACGTGATGTTATCATGGAGTCACTCAACATGACATCCACCATGGCTACTCCCAAAGGGTGGAAAAAAGGGCTTTCACCTCAAATTTGATTCACAGAGAAAGATGCATTAACAAGGGCTTACACCTCAAATTTCTCTCAGAGAGAAAGATGCATTAACAAGGGCTTACACCTCAAATTTCTCTCACAGAGAAATATGCATTAACAAGGGCTTACACCTCAAATTTATTTCACAGAGAAAAAATGCATTAAAGCAAATCACTAAAGATTACTGAAGCTGAGTCTCCCTCTCCACTAGGGCTTCATTCTCCACAATTCCAAGCTTTTCTCAAAAGTACACAAACTTTACTCTAGAGAGAGGCTTGGTGAGAATATCGGTCGTCTACTCATAAGTGCTAATGTACTTCAACTAGATAGCTTTCCTCAATACCATATCTTTGATATAGTGGTATTTGATCTCAACATGTTTGGTTATGTCATGAAACACTAGATTGACAAAAAGCTTCACACAGCCTTGATTATCACAATGAATGACAGTTTGCTCCAATGATTGTCGAAACAATCTTGCAAGGAGCTTCTGAAGCCACACTCCTTCTCAAGTTGCCACACAAGCTGCAATATACTCAGCCTCTGTGGTGCTCAGTGCCACTAAAGATTGCTTTCTGCTACACCAGGAGATCATCACAAACCCCAAACTGAAACAACATCTAAAGGTGCTCTTCCAATCAGCAACACACCCCGACCAATCAAAATTAGAATATCCATGCAGCTTCAAGTCCACACCAGAAGAATATCTCAAGCCATACCCAACTGTGCCATGCAAGTATCTCAGGATTTTCCTTGCTGCAACTAGGTGTATTTTCCTTGGTTAACACATGAAATGACTAAGTGAACTCACTGCATAGAAAATATTTGGTCTAGTATTGACTAGATACATCAATGATCCAATCAACTACCTGTACATAGTAGGATCCACCAAATCTGAACTAGCTGCAGCCTCTTTTAACTTCTACGAATTGGTCTGCATTGGCGTAGACATGGATTTGCAATCCAACATACCAAATCTTTTCAGGATGTCTATTGTGTACTTCCCTTGACTCAAAATGATCTCATTAGGCCTCTTCCATACTTCTAAACCAAGGAAATAATGCATGTATCCAAGATCCTTCATTTCAAATTTAGAAGCTAACTCCTTGCATTTGATAATGAGATGATCTTGTCCAATAAGAACTAAATCATCAACATAAAGAACCAAGATCAATGCTTCACCATCAATTACCTTGAAGTACAGGTTTGAATCATCATCATTCTTGGAGAATCCCAAGATCATCAGGTATCTATCAATTCTCTCATACCAAGTACGAGGAGCCTTCTTAAGGCAACACAAAGCCTTCTTCAATCTACGAATAGGAGACACCTTCCCATGAACCTCAAAGCCATCAGGTTGCTCAATGTATACCTCTTCTTCAATTACACCATTTAGAAAGGTTGTCTTCATGTCCATCTAATGTAATTTTCATCATTTAGCTATTGCAATAGCAATGATAGTGCTGATGGATGTATAACGAGCAACTGGGGAAAATGTTTCCTCATAGTCTATTCCCTCTTTCTGAGAGAATCCTCTAGCCACAAACCTAGCCTTGTACATCTTAATGATTCTATCAACCGCATGCTTGATCTTGAAAATCTACTTAGAAGATACAACATATTTTCCTTCTGGTCTAGGTACTATATCCCAAACATCGCTCTTGAGGATAGATTGATATTCTTCAGCCATAGCATCTCTCCATACTTGCTAACTTGTAGCTTCCTCAACACTGGAAGGCTCAGATTCAATAATTTGACTCATCAATGCAACATAGATTGGATATTTTTGTGGTCTTTTGCTTTCTCTGAATGTTCCTCTAGGAGCTACAAAATTTTTTGCCTCTTGCATTGTTTTCCTAGCCCAAAGAGGTCTCTTTCGACCAATCACAATGTCTCTCGGCCCATCAGTTGGTTCCAAAGGCTCAACTAGATCATCATCTTCTTTAGGTTCAGTAACCTCCCTCTAAATCTCAGGAGTATGGTCAACTTCCATGTCCTAAGGAGACTCTTGGTCTTCATTATCTATCTCCATGTGAGAGCCTTTAGATCTCTTGAATGCAACATCCTCTTCAAATGTAACATCCCTACTGATCTCTATTAGTTTCTGACCTGGAATGTAAATTTTGTAGGATTTTTAAGACTCATTGTAGCCCAAAAATATTCCCTTCTTTCCAGATGGTTCCAATTTTGTCCTTTTATCTTTAGTCACATGAACATACACACGACAACCAAAGATTCTTAACTATCTTACTTTCAACTTCACACCTTTGAAAGCTTCTTCAGGAGTCATGTTCTCTTAAATGCATTGAGGGCTCCAATTCTAAACATACACAGTTGTCCTAGATGCTTCACCCCAAAGGAAGGTTTGCAGATCTTGATCATGGATCATGGATTTACCTACTTGTACAATGGATATGTTCTTCCTTTTTGCTACACTATTTTGTTGTGGATTGTAAGGGACACAAAACTCCCTCTTAATCCCTGCCTCAATACAAAAGATACAAAATCTTCTAGAGATGTATTCTCCTCCATTGTCAGATTTCAGAACTTTGATCCTCTTCCCAGACAAGTTCTCTACTTGGGCTTAAATTCCTTGAATCTCTCAAGTACTTCCTCAAATTCTTTAGTCTTTAAGAAATAAATCCAATTCTTTCCAATGTGCATCCTCGACAAGTGCCTTCATGCTCCTAGTTGAGTTTAGGAAGGCCTCTGACCATATTCTCCATGGTTGGAAGTTCTTTGAAGTGAAGGTGAGCAAGTCTTCTATGCCAAAGCTTACATGAACTTGATGAATCATGCAACAAAGCCTGTAATGGACAAGTGAAAATTTTGTAGAGACTTTATTTCCAAACACCAATCAAACTTAGGTAACTTTGATCTCCTACTAATACCTTGGATAAATGGCTCCCAAGATTGAGGAAGACCATTAAGCACCAACATAACCAAATCCTTATCATCAACCATATGTCCAATGGTAGAAAATTGATCTCTCAATTTGGTGATCTTCATGAAGAAGGAGATGACAGAATCTCCTTTTTTCATCTTGACATGATGAAGATATTGCCTCAATGCAAGAGCTCTACTTGTATTATTGATCTCATGCATTTCCTCCATGGTCTTGAACATTTCTCTTATTGTCTTGAACTTGGAGATAATTGGCACAAGGTGGTCCTTCATAGAATCAACTAAGATCTTCTTCGCCTTAGTGCCATTCTTCTTCCATTGTGACTTCTCATTCCCATCAGAAGGCTCGGGAACTTTGCTCTCCATGAACTCAACAATCTCATTCTCTTCTAGTGCAAGCAACACCCTAAACTTCCAAGAGGTGAAATTGGATGCACCTTCAAGTCTATCTTCAACCTTGACCTCGGTCACCATTTTCGAAGATAAGATAGATGCAAGAAGATGAGAACACGAGTGGAAGATAACGTTGCTTATAGAAATCTGATCATGATCTTCCTTAAACCCACTCCGATACCATGTTAGTTTTAGGATCAGATATGAATAAGCAGAGTTTAATTCAAATTCAAACAAATAGACACATCATATAACCTAGGAAAACCCTCCACTTGAGGGAGAAAAAAACCCAGCAACAATATATCACTTATATATTGAATATAAATCAACAATGATCTTTATAATGAGGCCGACTACAAGGCCAAACAATAGCACTAACTCAATGCAATATCTTGATGATAATATCACCCTTCAAGAAGACAATAATTCAACCCCCTTGAGACTTTGATCTGCACTTGAATGAATTCACACTTCTCTTATGAAATCGCACTATGAAGGATGAATGTAAGAATGAATGTTGTTATCTGAATGAACAACAACAACTCATATATATACAAGTTGAATATGAAGGTTCCAAAGTCGTGTCCCTTCATACTAACAAGTCGGCCCAAGAATGAAAGGTGATGTCTCATGAAGCCGGCCTCAAGTAATTTGATTATCAATAATTAATCATTGTTTATGGTGAAGCGCCTCTTCACCAATGACTATCTCTAATAAAATTAATAGCTGATAAGGCTATATTTCATTTTATTGTTTAAGGACATGGCTAAAAGTGATGACCAACACTGCCAACATCAACAGAATCAGCCAAACAAAGTCTAACCAAAACCTTGGCTTTTCAATCCTTCAAATCCCACTCTTCCTGAGTCATATTGGTTGGTTTTGTTTTGGATATTGCAGCCCACAGATCTCTATCCACGAGCATATCCTCCATCTTCAACTTCCATAACTCAAATTTGTTTCCATTAAAATTATCCATCTTGATTCTACTGGATGTGTCTGCCATCTTTTTTTCTACAACAAGATTTTGAAATACTTCTACAAAGACTCCCACTCAAAAAAAGATCAATACAAAAAACCTACTAGCCAACAATGGGACAAAAACTAGCCAGGGTTCGATACCAACTGAAAGGAAGAAAAGGTGTGGAACAATTCTTCCAACACTAATCTATGAAGGAGAGATAGTGCAAATTCATAAAAATCTTTAAACTATTACAATGAAAAAAACACATTCAAATACATGCAAAAAAGAATAATACCATAATGCACAGATTTACGTGGGGAAAACCTTTCCAAGTAAAAAACCCCACACACCAAAAGCAAAGTACTTTGTATTATCAGTAACAAACAATTACAGTACAATATCAACACTAAGCTTCTCTAGGTGTTCACTAATCTTCAACAAAAATAGGGATAATATTGGAAGCCTAATGGTGTCTCAGAAATTATCAAATTTAAATCTTCACAATATTCTAAGGCATAGAATATTTAATAACTAATAACTACGATGAATAGAAGGCTTCATCACACGCAATATTCAAAGACAACTCAAAGTGTAAAGTTGAGTTTGAACTGATTGCAACACCTAGCAAAGAAGTTACAACTACCACTCAAGTGACGTTACAAACAAAGAAACTACCTCTGATCCACCGCTAATTGCAAAAATGCATTGCATGCAAAATATCCTTCATGTGTTCAATTAGTCACCACCACTAATATCCTTCATGTATTCTATTAGTCACCACCACTAATATCCTTCATGCGCAGGTTGAGACAACCGCTGATCTAAATAGATTTGATAGGCACAATTGAAGCTTGTTTATGAAAGGATTTCCTTCTAATAATTGAACATTGAATCCCATTTTCTAACATTTCTCATTTGGGGAGCTAAAAAGTTCTAAAAGAGTCCCAAAAAATTATTTTACAAACTTCAAAATATTTTGAAAAGCGCACATTCTTCATTTGTAAATAGTGAAGCTAAAATGTGTACACTCTATTAGTAATTGGGTAGCTAAACACAAGTTTTCTCATTTGGAACACTTTACCATCCATGTCCCCCTTTTTTCAAAAAGTGGGACACAATATGCTTTCACCCTAATATGGAATTCTTTTTTTAAAAGCTTTCAACCATAGTATTTCCTCTAAAATTACATTGTTGTGAAAATCAGTGGAAACTTAACATTAAATAGTAATTCAGCAAAATGCCTATGATGTTCATCATAATTTGGAGATGCAATACTTATTCAATCTATAAGGACCCATATGTGATAGTGCAATGTGGATAAGATAACTTTCATTCTCAGATGGATAAAAGTGAGTTAGGGTATGCATGTAAACATAATACTCTAGCATATAAGGTAACATATTCCATAGTCAATTTGGCATGTAATGGCAAGTTAGAGGGAGTAAACCAAGGCTCAAATTTAAATTTAAATTTAAAAATTAAATATTCGACTTTGATCAATAATCAAAATAGGCCCACTAAAATATATAGATAAATGTATATAAACCTATTTGACCTAGGTAAAAGAATAGTGGAATTCATAATCAAAATAAGCCACAAAAATATATAGATAAATGTATATAAACATATTTTATAATTTATACAAATAAAATGCTACTTATACTCTAATCATTACACTAAACAAACCTTGTTAAAATATAGCCAAAATAAAGGAGCAAAGTACAAGTACACATTTTTACTATTAATGAGACTTGCATAGAAACTAGTAAATGTGATTGTAATATGTTTGGAAATTAGTTTATTTGGTTTAGTTACTTGTTAGTAGTGTCAAGATTGATTGAATTATTTACCAAAAAATTAAAGATCTTATATCAAAAAATTAGTATTACTTGATTTCGAGTGGACGGATTGCAGGATGATGGCACAACTAATGACGCTAGTGGTGGTCAGGGCAGTGGAGACACTTTGGCTAAGGCTTCTCATGAGGTGAATGTGAATGGTGGTAGCCCTAATGCTGCATTGGCGACGAACGGTGGTGGCTTCCCTTATGATGTGTTGACAACGAACGGTGGCAGAAGTCCTTCTACACTGGTGCTGGCCCAAGGGAGGCTCTCGCTCGTGCTGTTGACGTTGGTGGTATTGGCAATGCCCGTTCTTCGGTTACTGTGAAGGGTTCTTCAGAAAGTGCAGGGAATAGCGACAGAGGTCCCACGATGAAAGCAAAGGGGGTAAAAGTGAATTTTAGACTTGGAAAATCGTCGTCTGGCGGGTTTATCTCGGTAACCAATGCCATATCTATGAAGCTTCAGGAGGAGACAAAAGAAGAAATAAACGATAATGTTGCTGAGCTTTCTGCTCGTGGGTTGATTTGTCGCTTTAGGGGTTTTTGACCTAGCCTTCCTCAGCTACATTCCTGGATCACCTTCGAATGGGAGCCTCTGATTTCTGGTAAAGTGCATATTTTCCCCATGGCTAAGGGGTTTTTTGTAGCTAATTTTGATAATGCTCAGGACAAAAATATAATAGTATGTGACAACTTCTTTAGCTGGGAGGACAAATATTTGCTGATGATTAAGCCCTAGCATTCAGATTTCAACCCTACGTTTGAAGCTTTTAATAAGATTCTGATATGGGTTCAATTGCCTAATCTTC
Organism: Sequoia sempervirens; assembly: GCA_007258455.2. Classification (NCBI taxonomy): domain Eukaryota; kingdom Viridiplantae; phylum Streptophyta; class Pinopsida; order Cupressales; family Cupressaceae; genus Sequoia; species Sequoia sempervirens. The sequence goes on from VDFB02321493.1 coordinate 50,570, forward strand.
CCCTTCACCTCTGGGGTGACTCTCTTCTGAAGGATGTGGGTGAAGCCCTTGGTGATTTTTCGTTGGTGGATGAGGAATCTTCTGATATTTTTCATTCCACCGTTGCCCGTATTCTAGTTGATGTTTCAAAAGGACTACCTGCTGAGGTTTTACTCAAATCTTCAAAGGGTTCTTCGATCCAATCTTTGGATTATGAAGGAATTCCCTTTCGATGTAGAAGGTTTTTTAAAACAGGACATGCTATGACACAATGCGAATTTGAGAAAAAAGCGAAGAAGGCTACTTGGTGGAATGGTGCTTCTCAACAACATTATACGGTTTAGAAGAATGTTGATCAACATAGGAGTTTTTCTGAGGTGGTTTCTTCTGAACCACAGGGTCTTAGGGCATCCCCTCCAACTGCCTCAAATGGTGGGGCTACTATGGCTTCCCGTATTGAATAGGTGACTAGGTCTCAGGTGGCCAGTCCTGGTGATAGCGCCATGACTTCCATGTCTAGTGACTCTTCAACTAAGACTTTGCTTGCGCAAAGGAATAATGATGAAATCTCTAAGACTATGGCAGCAGGCATTCATCTTCAGGATAATAGTGAGCTAGCCTGGCTTGACAAGGTGGTGCAAGTGGAGGAAGGATGGATTACTGTAATGGGAAAGAAAGCTAAAATATTTAGGCCTTCTTTTGACATGACTCTCTGCTCCCACAAGAAAAATGCTAAATGTATATCTTGAAGAGTCTTGTTTTGGAGCTGGTTTTTGCCTGGCTGTAGGTTGTCTTTTCTGCAGCCTTGTTCATGTTTGTAAAGGGTTTCGGGTCCCTTCAAAACCTATTTTTTCCTAGCTACAGGCTATCTTTTCTGCAGGCCGTTGGAGACAACGAACTGCAGACAACTTTCTAGGCCTAAACCTCCGGGACCCCCAAAAGTGACCTAAATGACCTCAAATTTAAAAACTAACCTCGACCCATGTGCTCAAATTTAGCCCTCTCTAACATAGGCCTTTCAAACCTTTAAAGTGTGAGGATGGAAGAAAACACCTGGATCACCCAAGCCTATTTTCCCTTTCAAAACAACATTCTTGCCAGGGAATTCTGCCCCTCTGGGCCCGGATTGTCCAAAATCCCTTAAAAAGCGATTAACGACATCTAAAAGGGAAATATTTAGCTTTATTAGTCATATGATGTCTACTTTGATTTAGTTCATGAGATTTTGGCTAACGATAATGTTTTCAAAAGGTTGTACTCATTGTGTCCATGCTTGTAGGATATATGGAATCGGGTGCAGGACCCTTGGGGGGAACTGCAGAGAAGGACAAAGGAAAGAAATCAGGCAAGACTCCTCGTGGGAAGGAGGATAAAGATTAGATAAAGTTCCAATTCTAGGGTGAACCTCTACGATTGAAAATCACCATGGATTGGAAGGAACTCACATACACCAATATCGGCCATGTTGATATTGATGAATTTAAGCGAAGGGTCAAAATTCACCCAAAGACCGACAATGCCAGATTAATCAGGCAGAGTGGAATCGCAAAAGCTACAGGCTTCCCCCCATCTCTCATTTCCCCTGAGCTTGTCATGGCCTGCCAGCAAGCCTACCTACCCGAGACAAGGACAATCATTGACAGAGATGGGAGTATTCTCGCTGACATGTCAGCCGAGGGAATCATGATAACTTTCCCCATCCCTACCTTTGAGGAAATGGAAGTGCCCACGATGGAAGAGGGAAAGATGACTTGGAATGAAGACCTGATGGGTTGCAGAAGGTTGATAAACTAGTTCTGGCTCTAGGAGAAAAGAGGCAGTGCTGCAAAGGTCCCTCAGGAACTCTTTCACAACGATTTCCATGAAGACTATCACAACTTAGTGACCATACTGAGCCGAGTAATGGGCCTTCCTTCTGCCACATTTTTTCAAGAATGGATGGTGTACTTCATTGAAGAAATCATCTGTGGGAACGAAGATGTCACCATGAAAGCCTCATTATACTGGGGAGGCATTATTAGCAACTGCTTCCATGAGCAATTTATGAATGTAAAAAAGAGCTCCAAATTCTACATGATCCTATCTAGTTTATTCACTGGCGGAGCAAAGGTAGTATAGTGGACTATTTGTGGTGCTTGAAGAGGAGCCGGGCCGGAAGCTGAAAGCCTATGAATGATATCCCCAGCTCCAATTCAGAAACTTTAAGAAGGAATACTGCATGGTCAATGACACCTTCATCGGTCACATCATCCGATTACTTGGAGGGGATTTTGAAAGGAGAGTCTCTCACAGCATACGGGCGTTCCTAAAATAGTATGCCTTCTTGTTTATTCAATTCCCCAAGTTCACCTACATTCGCACTCGAGGTTTCATTGAGAGGCCAAACAAGCTGCCCCGGTACCCCAATGACCGGATTATACTACTGGAACTCTCCCGACAGCTGTAGCATGTGCACACCATCCTCAGCAACAAACATCTGGCAGGGATCTCTTATCCCTTAACATTCGGTCAAGGCATGTATAAATTGCAAACCTCCCAGTGCGTTGGGAACTCAAAGAAGGAATTTGTGGAGTACCATTTCTGACTACATACTACTCACCCATTGGTGGACCCGTATGGGCATGTGAGAAAATCTTGGGACTAGAATATGCCCACTTGCATAATGTTGAGGATTTCTAGGCAAACTGCCAGGATGACAAAGAGGTGCATGCCAGGCACTACATGAGGATGACTGCATACTTCGTAAGAAGGGTGCAACTGTTCCCTATACCGAATCAAGTTGAGGAAGATGAAAGCACAATTATGGATCATAGGTATAATACAGTCTCCAACTTACCGCTGCCTGCAATTGACTGGGACAAACATGAGGTTGATGACCTTGACATTGTGACTAAACCAATTGTGGCCTGAACTGAAGAATGGGTTAAAAGACAAGTGGCCTAGCTAAAGCAACAAGGAATGGTCCTAACATATGAAGGGCTAAAGAGTGAACCCAATACCATTGAAGATGTCATTGCCACAACTTCAACAGGCGAGACATCCAAATCTCCTCTGATCACTAGATCGAAGAAGAGGAAAGGAACGGAAACGGAGCAATCTACAGATCCCAAGGTATACACAAGGAAAGATTCAGGAGGCTCACCTTCCAAGAAGCCCAAGCGAACAGAGGGCACCATGGAGTAGCCTGTAATCCAAGAGTGTGAGGAAGAAAGGAAAGATCAACTAGAACCTCTTTCGGCTCCCCCTGTCTTGACTGCCCCATCATTTGTCTCCCTGGCCATGGTTGCCATGTCCCCGCTGGCAGTAGATATCTTAGTCCATCTTGCCCCTTCACCTCTGGTCGGGCCCATAATAGTGATTGACTCCTCCTCCACCGCGACTACTCCTCTTTTCTCTTCCACCATGTAACCTACCATATCACTCCCATTAGCCATAGTAAAAGCACCAATGCTCTCTCCCGCATTGCCTAAGGCTTTCTCAAAACACATGCAAAATCTCCCTTCCGAGCTCTCCCAAATATTTATGGACCCCACCCTTCAGGCTGCCTTAGCACAAGTCCTCGCTATTGCTAAGCCTTCACAACCTCCAACAAGACTACCATCAATGGAGGCCATGATGCTAATCTCTGAAGAATTAGAGAGACGGGAGCAAGAACCCTCGAAGCCAATTGAAGAGGAGGTCGACGAGTACCATGAACACCCAGAGTATGAACATCAAAAATTTGATAGGGTGGCCTACGAAGAGGAAGGAGTGAGCTCTTCTAAGAGCAGAGATGAGGAGGAGGACGCCAGTGGTAGAGTCATCGTACAAACCTTTGATGACGATCTTGAAGAAGAGATGGCCCGGTAGCTGAAACATGATGAAGAAGAGACAAAAGGGTCACCTCCCAGAAAGGGGCAAGAGGGCGATAGGACAGCGGAAGATGTAGAAATCCCTGTAGGGGAAAAACAACTAGAGATTGTCCGACCTCCTCCTAGAGGAGAAGAAGATAGAGAAGAAGACCAGCCCAAGGAGTACATACACAAGGATGAATAGATTGAAGAAATAAAGGAGAAGGAAATTGAGACAGAAGGAAGTCCCCGAACGGGGCAATTGATTACTAAACCTCCTGTCAAACACCTCACATTCATCCAAGATTATGATGAGGAAGAGGGAGACAACACGAAAATGGAAGGTGCACAAACAAAGGTCTGAATGGGGCAGGGCGAAGGCAATCAAGAGTGACCAAAAGGAGATTCTGCCATGCTCGAGTGGTTAGAGAGGCAGCTTGAGAAGAAAACTCCTGCTCCTAAGGATCCAAGAGGGAGGCTAGAGGTTATCCTAGCCTGAGCACAAATCTCAACCAGAAAGGAGAAGAAACCTAAAGTTAGATCCAAGGTAACAATGGATGCTTCTGGGTCCCAAACCGCACAGATAGCAACACCCGTGGTAGGCCACGAGGGTATAAGCTATAATGTTTCCACCATTAATTTGGGGACTGCTACCAGAGAGAAGAAGGTGGGACATCTTGAAGAGTCAATGGCTATAGTGGTGCACCTGATAAAATAGGACAAGGTCTCGAAGGACGAACTTAAAGCACAGGTGGTCGCCTTGACGGATTACATCCAACAATGGTCTTCAATGGATGACATGCCTACCACATCTGCGGCTCCACCCCAACTATTGTCCAAAGAAAAAATTGAAAAATTAGAGAAGAGAAAGAACTTGGACAAGACTACAGAGAGCTGGTTCCGACAGGTCCTGTACGTCGGGAACATGGGTATCGATCGGGCTGTTCGAACAACCAACAAGTTCTTGGATCTGCAACAATCTCTAGAGAGCATGAAGAAGCTTTGCACCGACTTCCCTACAACATATGATTCCACCTATCCAAAGATTGAGGCCATCCTCCAGTTACCAAAGGCCACATGGGAAAAGGATCTCTCATTCAAAAGAGATGATTACTAGTTGGTGGGTGTGTGGAGGCAGGATTTCAATAACATAAGGGAAAGGTTGGAAAAAATAATGGATAAAGTGGATCCGAACATCGAATGGGTCAAAGAAATTAGGGCGGACTATGCCCGATATCTGAAGTTGATGATGGAATATGGCATTCCCACAGTGCAGATGGATCCAAAGAAGATAAAGCCTTATTTTCAGAAGAAGATGGAGGACGAGATGTCCAATGAGATAACAATGGAATTCATGAGTTTCATCCCCTATGCCTTTTCCCATTCGGAGTTGTTCAAGGATCAATCCATAAAGTATGATGAAGACTAGAAGAAGCTTGAGGACAACTCGAAAGAGTGGAGTTACCAGATGTTGCGGTCTGAGATTATTGAGGTGGACAAGCTCCAACTAGTCATTCTAAAATTCATGGAATACGTAGCTTTGAAGAAGCAGGAGGGCAGTCCTATTATCAATGAAGAAATCCTAAAGGAATAGCTACAACAAAAGAGTAGTCGACAAAAGATAAAATGCTACAATGTTGTCACTAAAGGAAAAAATAGGGAAAAGACAAGAATGTAATTTTAAATTGTAATATTTTTGGGGGTAGGTAAAACCCTATTTTGTAGTGAATCTTGGCCACACAATGAAAATCAATCTTGGCCATTCATTTAGCTTTTTGAACACTATAAATAGGGGGTCTCCTCTCATTTCCAAAGGGAGTTGAGCTGTTGTACAGACATGCTGCTGAAATTTATAATGAAAATATATTGACTTGGTGTATTTTATGATTTCTCCACATGTTTCATGGTTCAATCTCCATTTTTAAATGCTTTAGTTAGATTTATATTGTTGTTTTAGTTAGATTCAAAGTGCTTAGATAGACTTTAGTCATGTTGTTCTATGATTTCACGATACTATAGATTTCTTGGTTAAGTGGAATTCTGTTTGAAGGGAGTTCTCCATAGCAGAACCTCCATGATCATTGTTCATAGTTAGTTGCAGATCCAGGAACCTTCTCTCTTCCTTGCTCTTTTTCCTTTTTTTTAAGAAACAGTCCATGCCAAGGTTCATTGCACATTGTAAAGCCAAACTTAAAGAAAACATTGAAGTTTCATATTGCTATTTGAACCTACAACAAATGACACCGTGCTCCCACTTCAGAAACTTCAAAATCTAAGATCCATTCTGCATCCAGCTACGTAATTCTTCCCCATGATTATTAGCAAAATCACATCAAATATCAACTGACGAATTCCATGCAAGTCATGACCTGACACCCGAGAGACCTTAGGGAGATTTTCAGCCACTTGTTGTTGGAAGATTTCCTTTCAAGAGAGGTAGTGCACATACGCATTACCTATGTTGAGAAAGTCTGTAAAAACACCCATCAACAGAAGATAATCTAAATTTATTTTCTTCTAAGCTTTCAAAGCTATTCACATAACACTATTAAAACTCCATTAAGCTCCAAGTAAAACCAAGGAGGAAATCCTCCATTAAACCCCAATAAAAGTTTCAACAAACTCAAAGAACCCACCCCCACATAAGCATCCCCTTCCATTGGAATACTACCCATAATTGTCACAAAAACCTTGAAAGGAGTAAAAATTCCAAGATCTCAAACTATCCATCCACGTACCATTAAAGCTCAAATCAATATTTTCTCTCGTCATTTCCAAATGATAATAAAAAATGAGGGATCCCTTTTGCATAAACCTAAAAGTAAGGTTAGATAACTCAAACCTAACTCATATTCACCATTAACTCATTAATGACATTTATCTATTTCCACTTAAGGAATACCAAGACTAAAACAGTCAACAAAAGTAATGCCCAAAGAGAGTGCACCAATAAATCAAAATAAATAAGACAATTACCATTATTGTGAACAAATAGTTTCCAAAGTAAAAAGTGGCAACTCCACCAAATTGAATAAATATTCAAAAAGTACAAATATCTCAAACAAGTCATATGAACATGTGAGGGAGACATTAACAAGGTGAAGTGAAAATAACTCCACAACCAAAATATATAAAACCCAATTGGATCAAATATAAACTTCCAATGATTTAATAAAAATAAACATAATATATAATTTAATAAAAGCAACAATTAATTATAAATAAATAAAGGGAATCTAAATTATAAATTTATTAAATTAAAATAACAAACTAACTAAAAAATTCACCCCATTATGAGAAGCGTGGAACATATTCCAAGAAGTTTAGTAGATCCAATAGTTGAGTAAGTCATTGATGGGAAAGTATCACAAACTCACATACAAAAGAAAACAAGTATGGAGATATAAGCATTTAAACTCACATTGACACTATTTTCCTTATTATCAAAGTGACAAGGATATCAATCTAAACATGAATGGAAACCTTATTACTCCATGAGCTGGAGTGATATGGTTAATTATCCATGGAAATTTACTTCACATGCCTCTCATTGGTCAATCACATATTTAAGTTGTACACACTTAGTGTACATGTAAAACATTATCATGGAAATCATATTTGAAGTTGTTAGAAATGTTTTCATTGATGTCAAAGTTGAGAAGACAAAGTTGTCATTGATGTCAAAGAAGAGATCCAAGTATAGTAGAGCAGGAACATATAGTTAACAACAAGTATTGTTCTGAAGACCAATTCTTGAATTAAATCGATCATATTCTGAAAATATAGATATAGATGGAAATCATTCTTCTATGATACAAGGAGGACTGTATTTATTGTGAAGGATGAGGAACTATATTAGCTACTTGCTGAAACTGCACCTATGTGTCTTGTGTTGAAGTTGTTCAGGTTATAAGTGATCATGAACAATTATGGAAAAGACATTACATATGTTCAAGAGTATAAATGTTGCTAATTCTGTTCTAAAGAGGAAAGACTAGAAGTCTCAGAAATAAACAAATGAGCGTGATAGATACCTTGGAGACATATCATTGATGCATAAACAATATTTTGTAGATTTTTGTTCAAGAAGGAAACGATGGGAAAGATAAAGTTATGGAGTTTCATATTTAATTTCTTCAATAAAAGAAGAAAACATATTAAACTAATTTCTTCAAATGAAGTGCCACATTTTGGGAAGAAGAAAATAGATTAAATTAAAAAGGCTCAAAAAGACAAATCACAAAAGACAAAATAAAGAAAGGAAAAAAGTCAGAAAAAGACAAACTAAAAAGGCACAATTTTTTTTCATAAAGAAAAATCAAATGTATCAAAAGGTGAAATTAAAAGTTTCTTTTAAAAAAAACAAACAAAAAATGAGAAAAATATGAAGTGGTGTGATCCAATGTTTAGAAGATGCAACTTCATTTAAAATGGTACAATTTCATTAGTAAACTTAAGTGCCCCATTCTAATATGAAACTCCAAATTTTTCTAAAAAATAAAAATTCAAATAAACATAAGTGGTACAATTTACCATTGATGCATATTCATTAATATGAAAGGGTATGATTAAGATAAACAAACAGATTTGAAGTGATTCCTTGAAAAGGTAGATTTTAAATGGTAGAATCTCTTACAAAAGGTTACAAATATAAATGTGCTTCAAATTCAGGTGTGGAGTGTGTGCAAGAAAGTATAATATCGTAAAGACACCAACATGTCCAAGTATAAGAAGATCTAATTTTTGGGAAGTTTATATTCAAATTTGAAGATGGAATTGTGAGAAGTATCATGGAAGATTTATAGAAGATTGTGTGAACAAAAGCGAGCAAATAGAAATATATATTTTATGAGTGATAAGGAAGAGAAGGAGTAGCACTATGAAGTGCAAATCTAATTTACATTAAGAAGATATATGTGTGATGAAGAGTAAAGAATAAAAGTTATATCTGAAAGATATACATGCAGATATAAAAGAAGTATAAATACAAATTTAAGAGAAAAGTTTATGACAGGTTTGTGAGAAGAGTATGTTGATATAAAAGAAGAAGATCTAGCATGGATGAAGCAAGAGTTTCAGCAAAAATATAGGAGTCCATGCAGAGATAGAGGACAAATTTGGGTAGATCTCAAGGAAGAAAGTTATGAAAATTTTATGTTATGATTATGACCAGTTTTGTATGAAGAAGTACATAAGTTCAATCTTATTTGATAAAAGAGAGTAAGCATAATTGTAATCAAATTAGAGAAAAGAAGTTGTGCATATGTTGAATTAGATTTGAGAGGAAGAACATAGTGTGATTCGATTAGATTTGAAAGAAATATATTTCAGCAAAATTGTCCATCATCCATTGCAGAAGCAACATAAAAGGTGGAACATTGTTCTATAAGTTATTATTTTTGCTAAGTTGGTGCTTGGAAAGTTGAGGTTGGTTCCTCCAGTAGATTGGTGCCTACAAAATTTAGGAGTTGGTGCTCCTTGTAGGTTGGTGCCTACTAAATCAGAGATAGGAGTTGGTGCTCCTTGTGGGTTGGTGCCTACTAAATTGTGAAAGTTGGTGATTCAAGTAGGTTGGTGCAGGTCTAGATTCATTGTAAAACTTATATAATTCATAAAGTACATTAATTGTACCTTGTTTTTCTCCCATAAAGGTTTCCACGTAAAATCTCGGTGTCAAGTTGTTCATATTGTTATATTATTGCATAGTTGATATTGAGTTAGAGTTTAAAGTTGACAAAACTTAAGAGGGTAACATTTTGTTAATATACTGATTCACCCCCACCTCCTCTTAGTATATTTTTGTGCTCTTCAATTGGTATCAGATTCAGTTCCTTCAGAGAGAGCCTAACTGCTTGAAGGGAGATACTAAAGAGCATTCATGCCAGATAAAAATATAGTCAAGGCACCCATTTTTGATGGGACTAATTATACATTCTAGAGTATTAAGATGGAAAATTACTTGAATGCTCTTGGGTTTGATGTTTACAAATATGTAGTAGATGGTTATACACCTCCATCAAACCCTCCAATGGATCAAGCTGGAAACAAAAGAAGTGAAAATAATGCCAAAGCCAAGCATGCTCTTCTTTGCCATTTAATAGATTTTGAGTTCACAAAAGTCATGCATTACAAGTCAACAAAAGAAATATGGCTCAAACTTAAAAATATTTATGAAGGAGATGCCAAAGTGTGCCATAGAAAAATGGCCCTTTGACATTTTCATTGTCTTTCAGATATTTTTTCACGATGCTTGGTCCATTTTGCTTAGAATTAATGTTGTAATGTGACTTAAACATTCCCATTAGGTCCTAAAAATTCAAATTATGACGTCTTGTGAAGGTGTTGTGAAGTGTTGTAAAAAAATTCTACACTTTTCTAGACTCTATTCATTATAATTCACCTAAGAATCACCTTTTCATCACTTGTCAAGTCATATTTTGAAGTGTTGTAAAGTCTTGTAACAAGATTTCACGCTTTTCTAGGCTCAATTTCACTCTTTACACCTTTCTTATGCTTTATTTGACCCCTTTATGCACTCATAAGGCTTAATTAAGTGTGTTTTTGAATGTAAACCTAACAAAAAACATTAAATGCAAGATAATTCCCGACACACACTTTCAAGTCCAAGGTGGGACCCATTCGGCATGGGTAGCAAATGAGTCCCTCTTGGCTCAAAATTTAAATATTTTAAATTTTCTTTCGGGTTTTTATTTAAAATCACCTTACGTCGGCCTGTGATGAGGTATCAACGAGATACTAAGGAACAAGTGTGTATAAATAAGTTTTTTTACATCCATTTTAACTCTCATTCATCAAGTTCACTAATTCACTCATTCATTCAAGCATTCAAGCACTTTGCATCATTCAATCAATCATCAATCAAGTATCTTGGAGAAGCCATTGATATATCTTCATAATTCTTCAACAAGGTTGGTGAGTTTAGGACACTTGCATGTTGTTTATTCATCTTTCCTTGTTCATTTCATTCCATTTCTTCATTAAGGGTTTGATTACCAAATTGGGATTTGACCAAGGAAAATCCCTATAACCTAACCCTTAACCATTTTCCCCCTTTTGCATGTATGTTTGCAAACTTGTGTATGCAAATTCATCAAGAAATTAGGTGTTGAAAGGTGTTCAACAACTCAACAAAGTGTTTCAAGTCAACTACAACCTATTTCAAGCTTGGAGACAACCTACAACCTATTTTTTGTAGATTTGACTCTGTCAACCCAACAAGAAGACAAGCTCAGATTTGGTGCTACAAAATTGGTCCCTGATTTTATAGAATTTTGGGAGAGGAAAGAAAATTTCTCTAAAAAACAAAAAGGAAAACTATTAAAGTTTTGAGAAAGAAGATAGATGCAAGAAATGAAGAAACCAATGCAAGTTCAATCTGCCTCTTCTAGTTTATAAGAAGAAGCACAAATTTAGGGGGAGTTGAGGTTGATATTATCTTTCATCCCTATGGAAGAAAAATGGAAATAGTAAAGATGTAAGTTAGACTAAGCTTGATGAAGATGAAGGCAATTCAAAGAAGTATGCTTCTATTTGACAAGCATGTATTACCAAAAGGGACAAAGACAGAAGCATGCAACAAGAAATCAATGAGTGAAGGCTACATATGCAAGATCCTAGAAGATGAAAGTATGATGAAAAAGAAAGTTACAACAAAAGGGAAACTATTGTATTGATGTCAAGAACCATAAAAGGAAGAATCCACCTGTGTACTACATCAACAATAAGGGAAGGTAATGGATTGGTATCTAGATGATGAAAATATTGCATATTCTTAACCCGTATAATGAATTGAAGACTTTCAAGATCCAAGAAAGAGGAGTATTAGATCAAGCAGGAGCATGAAAGAAACCTTGATAGGGGGAGTAATAGAGAATCTCCAAGAGAGGGAGAAGTGTATTCTTGTGCATTTGATGAGAGAACACAATTAGATGTTTCTAATGATACATTCATTGATAGAATCTTGATGAATATCCCTTTGCGATTGATGTCAAAGGGGGAGAGTTAGAAGAGATGAGGAAGAATATGTTGCCATCAATGACAAAGGGGCAGATTGTTGGAAATGGTTTCATTGATGTCAAAGTTGAGAAGATGAAGTTGTCTTTGATGTCAAAGAAGAGATCCAAGTATAGTAGAGAAAAAACATATAATTAACAAGAAGTATTCTTGTGAAGACTGACTCTAAAATTAAATCGGGCTTATTCTGAATATATAGATACAGATGAAAATCATTCTTCTATGATACAAGGAGGACTGTATTTATTGTGAATGATGAGGAACTATATTAGCTACTTGTTGAAACTGCCCCTATGTGTCTTGTGTTGAAGTTTTTTATGTTATAAGTAATCATGAAGAATTATGGAAAAGACATTACATATGTTCAAGAGTATAAATGTTGCTAATTCGGTTCTAAAGAGGAAAGACTAGAAGTATTAGACATAAACAAATGAGCATGATAGATTCCTTGGAGACATATCATCGATGCCAAAACAATATTTTGTATATTTTTGTTCAAGAAGGAAACAATGGACAAGATAAATTTATGGAGTTTCACATTTAATTTCTTCAATAAAAGAAGAAAATAGATTAAATTAAAAAGTCAAAAAATAGATTTAATTTCTTCAATAAAAGAAGAAAATGGATTAAATTAATTTCTTCAAATGAACTATCACATTTTGAGAAGAAGAAAATAGGTTAAATTAAAAAGGCTCAAAAAGATAACTCACAAAAGACAAAACAAAGAAAGAACGAAAGTCAAAAAAAGACAAATTAAAAAGGCATGATTTGTTTTCATAAAGAAAAATCAGATGCATCAAGAGGTGCGATTAAAAGTTTCTTTTAAAACAAACAAACAAAAAATGAGAAAAATATGAAATGGTGTGATCCTGTGAGGCCCACCCTTATGCTACATCTAGTACTTGGATTATTTTGAGTTTGGTTATTGTATATGCCTATTGATACCATTGATGACAAAATATTTAAACGTTTAATTCCATATGATGATTTGATTTTGATTATGCCACATGTTTAGTGGTCTAACTATGATGATTGATCTAATTTTATGTTGATTATTGATTGTGTTTAATTTGAATCTGAAAACTTAATGATGAATAAATGAAACAAGTCGTGTGAACCAATCATGTTTCAGTTAGATGAGTATGAAAATTAAGGTTAATCAAATGGGATAAGATAGGTGGCTAATGATTTTTCAATTATGTTATAAGATCTTTATGCTATACAAATTATTAAACTTGTGTGAATGCAATTGTGATTCAAATGGTTTGATTATTATATGAACATGATTTACTTGGATGGATTAACGTGTGCATCGAGTGTGCAGGTACATTTTCCATGGCCAATGGAAATTGGAGGCAACCCTGAGTAATTTAACCAGTGAAACAGAGCTAGAGTCCATATGGAGGGACTATAGTTCCATTATGTCATGTATTTTATTTGTGATGTTATTAGTGAATTTTTGTAAATTATTTTTGATTGCCATGTCAATCCATCTAGGAGATGAGTTGTCCATCCAACTAGACAAACTCGGATTTGAACTTTTAGGCACTTTTTGGGGATTGAAAAATGATATTTTTATAGTGTTTTATGGGTTTAAGGTCCCTAGGGCAAGTACCTATGGGTTAAGTACCTTTTTAGCTCAAAATATTGGGTCAAACTCAAGATTGGGCACTCTTTTTGAGGCCTTAAAGATGTTTGACGAAAATAAAGTTTTGGGAAGTGGGATGGGGACTAGTCTCTTTCCATCCCCACTTCTCCAAGTTGCCTTGAAAGGCTCCCAAGATCTCACACATGTGTGAGAACACATGGGTGGGTGTGCCTAGGAGAGTGAATGGGAGGTTGAAAAATGTCAGCTCCCTATTCAAAGGAAATCAAACTTGAGTTCCTATAAAACAAACTCAAAACAAGGGTTATGGGATCCTTTTTGCATTCTTGATTTTGGTTGAATTTTGGGGGAGGAGTTTGAAGAAAAAGCTTGGAAAAAGAGGAGTTGTGTGGATCCTCAACCCATCCTTCCCTAAGCTTGGTTTTGAGGTAGATTCACCACTCTTTCTGTTTCTCTATGTGTTATTCGAAAGATTTCATGTGTATGTAAAAATGTGCTTGGTATTTTATCTCTTGTGTTTTGCTTGTATGCTCATTTCAAAATGCTTTTGGTTCTTGTTTTCTTGTATTGTCGAATGTGGTTTATGTGATGGGAAAAGGGTTGTATAGGGATAGGCTCACCCAAAATTTGGGAAGAGCATCCCTCGTTGGGGATGGTATGGAGTAGGAACCTCCATGGGGAAGTTTAATCCCTCCTTGAGAGGAGAGGCTCAAAATGGGTATGAGTACCCATATGTAATTGTGAAATGGTAGAAATGGTTTTGGAGAAAGAGAAGATATTAAAGAAGGGTTGCATGTGAAATGATGGGAGTATGATATTGACTTGTTCTTGTTGCTATCATTATAAGTCCCCATATGGAGTGCGTAGTCCACCCCCATTCCCCACTTTGGATTCTTGATGGAATCCTAAAGTTATGTGAAATTCCCTTGGGTGGGTGTGAAAATAATCTTGTGTGTATCATGTGTGTGTAAATGTTGTTTTGCTTGGTTTTGTTTGTACCCGGTTCCCTCGGTTGCCTCCTAGCTCGGGGGTGGTTGGGTTTCCAACCAAAGGTTGGGAGGTGAGCTCCCCGTTGGCCATTGGAAATAATTTAAGCTTATGTGCAGATTTGAAGGAAATGGAGGACCATGCATACTTTGAAATAGGACCTTTTCGTATCCATTTGTTACAAGGAGTTTTGGGGTATTTCTCCCACAAAGATGAAGAACCTCCCCTTATTGTATGAAAGAAAGAAATGTATATTTTACCTTTGAGAAAGTTGCTTCTATTATGTTTTAAAAATATATATATGTACATTTTGTCCTATGGTTGTAAGAAAGGAACCCTGCATGTTATAATATATATATATATATATATATATGTTCTGTTGAAAAGTTTCATATATATGACTTTGTGGTGTTAGAATTAAATGTGTGTTTTACTTCAGATATTCATTCAATATAAACAGAATCATAATATAAATTTTACATTCTACTTTAATGTAAACATGGGTTGTTCGTTAAGCATTTATACATTTTCAATACACTCAATAACATAGGAAAGCAAATATCATTCTGTTTTACTGGTTTAAGGAAAGAAACAAAAAAAGAACGTTAGTATTCTATTCAAACCATTTATGGATGTTCCTTCAAAAGGAAGACTGTATTTTCTTTTAGATGTCTTTATCTCTCCTGTTTTACATGGTGGTATTTTAGGTAAACGAAATATCAGGATAATCTATCCATAGCAATAAGTTACGTAGCTACAGGGAAAGCATAGGCATAACATTTGGTCATAGGAAATTACTGCATTTTATACCTCTATTTGGTAAAAGAGAAAAAAAAAAAGAGTTTATCTGTATTTAGAAATCTAGAGGAATTTTATTGCATTAGGTATTTTGAGTTATTCAATGCAGTGTTACGTTGACTATGAAGCAAATGAGAATTGCCTTAGATATACACATAGAGTAACATTTCACGAGCATCCAAAAGTGGACAAATACATAGGGGTAAGAAGTCACCCCCTCCTAAAATAGAGGTCTTAGTCAGACAGGCTACAAGCAGGTAACCTTAGCACGGGCTATAACAACATCGTTGATGCCCTCCAACCTGCCTATGCAACAAGCCTATCATAAAGATTTCCTACATTGGTTCATTATCCTGAAAATGAAATACTATGGGTTATATACTATTGTATGGGTAGGGTGTAGAGTTAAGCAGAAAATGTGTTATTACGTATCATTGCAATGTTGTAGCTGGTGTTTACCTCATGTTGGATCTCTAAGAATGGCTCTCCTCTATAAAACTCAAACTCCCATACGCTTGATACTTGAGTAGATAATTTTTCCCTCTCCCACATAGTCGCTATGGTTATCCTGTGCTCAGAAGCAATAAAAGAAAATTAAAAAAAAAGAAAGAAAGAATCTCTCAGAGCTTTAACCCCAGTAACCTATAGCAGTTGTATAATTAGAGGCAAAGTAAGGACTTCACACTAGACCCTGATGATAGAAAAGTTATTGAGGAACTCCTAGTATTCGATTTGCAGAGAGATAGGTAGAAAGAAATTTAAGAGCAAAAACAATGTAGTAAAATAGAGGTACAATGGAAAGGTTAAGAGGAGCAGAAAAGAAACTAGTAGAATAATGATTTACATCTTATGTGCTACTGTAGGGGATGGGGGGACATGAGCTTACAAACAACAGTAGTGGACCTACAACATGAGCAAGAAAGGAAAAGAAAAAAAAGAAGAAAAGAGCTCAAAGTAATGAAGGCAGATGCATCAACTTACCCTAACCAAGTCTGCCCATTTCAATTGGTTTGAGCTTGTCTAGAAAGTTGAATAAGGCGACTAAAATAAATTACTTGTTTCTCATTTCAAGCCTTGCAAGGTCACTTCCTTAAAGACTTGGCGGCATGCTTCATTATCCAATGGTTGGTTAAGCTGGTATGAAAAAAAAGAAAAAAAAACAACATAGAAATCGCAACACAGCCCTGTGTAAGGCCCTACTCCTCACCATCGTAGCTGCCTAACATATTGTCAGATAGAGTTGTCTTTTCTCTCAATTTTAAAGTCCTCACGAGACTCACTCGGGAGTGGTAGAATTGACTAAGCTTTCACGTGAATGAGACGTAAAAAAGAAAAAAATAAGAAAAAAAAACCAAACCTTAATCTTTGATTTTGATACATGTCGTCACTCTGTATCACCGGTGAGTAGGCTAATTTTAGGGAACTATCACCTTAGTTAGATTTTTAAATAAGATGTAACTCTATATGCATATGCATAAGGGAGAGCATGTACCGCACAGTCAAAACAAGTCACAAAGTGAGGGCTTGCGATTAAATATTTATGATCTCTTGATATTAATATTCTACGCACATTATTTCATCATACTTAATTTTGTATAGGAATAATATGTTACGATCAAGTATAATTTAGATTGGTTCATATTTTCTTTCAAAAGAAGGTTGTTCTTCACTTTTTCAAACAGAGGAATAAAGAATGAATAAAGAGGGAGGCGTAGGATGAATCTATTGTTACTCACGTCAAAATTTCACCAACTAAATTTTAAATCATGTTATACTAGATAGGAGGGAATGCATCCCCATGATTAAATCTTAAGAAGTTATTCTAAACTTAATAATAATGGAGTAGGTTAGGATTTTCCACGTATCCCTTAAGAAAGTCTAACTTAAATATAGAGCATCTTATACATTGTTCTTTTTAACATTTTTAGAGAATAGAATGATTCCTACTCCCCCACCTTGAGAGGGGTCACAAATTAATTTAAAATGTGAAAACAAAAAAAATAGAAAGTAAAGTAATGGTTGTTAGTAGTACTCCTTAAAAAAAAAGCGAAGTTACTTGTTTATTTGTTCTTGCTCTTTCAAAAGGGAAATAAATTAATATAGCTAAATAGATATATTTCTATTATTTATAGTATTAATTATCCTCATAATTATTCATATATAAAACAATAAAAGTTACTTAAAGTTATTCATTGTTGTTTCTTTAACAAAAAAATTAAAAGTAAATTAATATTGGTAAAAAAACATATATTTATATTATGTATAGTATTAATTATCTCCATAGTATTCATATGTAAAGAAGAAGAATACAAGGCTTAGTAGAAAATATTTATATATTGGTAAATAATTAAATAACAAGTAAATTTGAATATATTTGCTATTAAAAATGAAATATAACGTAGTAGCATTAGGGTTGTTAATAGCTAGTTTGTACTAAGGCAAACCCACCTAACATGATCCTATTGGGATAGTACTAGTGCACATGTTCAAAGACAATCTTAATCTTAAGTTATATTCAATTGTATGTAATCTTATGAATTTAAAATAAAATGAAATATATATATTTATTTAATTAGTAGGGATGAGTAAATAATTAGATTAGTGATAATTAAAAATAAATAAGCAAATAAGAAAGTTAATAGATAAATTATATTATCAATATCTTTCTCATTCTCATAATTGAGTTTCAAGGTGGAATGTTTAATGTAGACTCCTTTGATATCATCGAGGTGATTGAAATGGTAGGGTTGGCAAGTAGAATAATGTTTTGTCAATAAGTCCTTAGGTTTCATAGTAAATCAAGTTTGAGGATATTTATATGTTTTCCCCACATGAGAAACCTTACCAAGGAGGTCTAATAAGGACATTAAATTTCATGTGAAACTGAGCATCAACTCTTGATTTGGTACTTAAGGGTCTAGTAAACCCCATATTTGGATTTAACCTAAATTCATTTTTGTCCCCTTACCTCGCTCTTGGACTACATGGTGGTGATGATGTTGCACGAGCATTGTCTCCCGATGCACAATATAGGTACCATGCTCATGTAAGGTTGTTAAATGTTAGTATTTTATAATATCATTAAAAAAAAAAAATTGTTGGTTGTGTTTTTATCTTAATGTAAATTAAGGGCATTATAGATCCAAAGTTTAGAAGATGCAACTTCATTTAAAATGGTGTGATTTCATTAGTAAACTTAAGCACCCCATTCTAATATGCAACTCCAATTTTTTCTAAAAATAAAAATTCAAATAAGCATAAGTGGTACGATTTACCATTGATCCAAATTCATTAATATGAAAGGGTATGATTAAGATAAACAAACAGATTTGAAGTGATTCCTTGAAAAGGCAGATTTTAAATGGTGGAATCTCTTACAAAAGGTTGCAATATATATAATTGTGTTTCAAATTCAGGCATGGAGTGTGTGTAAGAAAGTATAATATCATAAAGACACCAACAGATCCAAGTATAATAAGATCTAATTTTTGGAAGTTTATATTCAAATTTGAAGATGGATTGTGAGAAGTATCATGGCATATTTATAGAAGATTGTGTGAACAAAAGCAAGCAATAAGAGATATATTTTTTGAGATTTAAGGAAGAGAAGGAGTAGCACTATGAAGTGCAAATCTAATTTACATTAAGAAGATATATGTGTGATGAAGTGTGCAGAATAAAAGTTATATCTGAAAGATATACATGCAGATATAAAAGAAGTATAAATATAGATTTAAGAGAAGAGTTTACGACAAGTTTGTGAGAAGAGTATGTTGATATAAAAGAAGAAGATCTAGCAGAGATAAAGCAAGAATTTGAGAAGAAATATAGAAGGAGTCTATGCAGAGATAGAGGACAAATTTGGGCAGATTTCAAGGTAGAAAGTAATGAGAAGTTGATGCTATGATTATGACCAGTTTATTATGAAGAAGTGGTACATATTTGGAGCTGATTTGAAGGAAGAGAGTAAGCATAATTTTAATAAAATTTGAGAAAAGAAGTTGTGCATATTTGAATCAAATTTGAAAGGAAGAACATAATGTGATTCAGATCAGATTTGAAATAAATATATTTGAGCAGAATTGTCCATCATCCGTTGACGAAGCAACATTGAAGGTGGTGTTGGCATATGGCTTGGGGAGATTTTTTATGGCTTCTAGTGTTGTCATTGATGGAAACTGAAGTTTTATCTCAGTCTACAAATCAGGATCTACTTATACCAACAGAAAATGTAGAAGACAGTGTGTTACCGACAGAAAGCATGAAGAACAGGGTATCCAGTTATTTAGTTGATCTGTATGATTCACCAGATCATCATTTTGTGTTGTGGATCTCCAGGAAAGGTTTTTAAGCATGCATGTTACCTTATTGGTAAGTTTTGTGGTGTTGTAGCAATCAACGTACAAGTTAGGAGATTTGGTACAATGCTTTTCTTGTTTATTTTCTCAATATGGTCGACTCAATGAATATAGCGTGTCGCAGATGTATAAGGAGTAGTTGTTTAATTGTTTCCAAGCTTGATAAAATTGTTTTGGTTCCCAGCTATGTATTAGCTGACCTTTATGGGTGTGCATTAAATACAACTTGTGATTTGAGTCGGCTGTTGGAGAATATTTCATGTTTTGTTGAAGCTGAATTAAGTGATTAAAATCTTTGCGAGTGGATATATATATGAGATCAGTAATTCATTTTTGTTGTGTGCATGGTGTAGTAAGAAGGTGTGTGTGCAAAAAAGTTTAGAGAAGCCGTATAAGTGTTCATCAGAAGATTTGTTGAGTGAATTTTTTCTTATGTAGTAGAAGGGTTCTTGTACCAGAGTAGATTATAAGTGCGAATTGGATAAAAGGTCCAAAAGTCATGGAATTAAGAGAAAATATTGTGGATGCTGAGAAACTCATTCAATTATTGAAGGATAAAATCAATGAGTCAAGAGAAAAGAGGAAGGAACTATGTGATCAGCTAAAGCAAAAAGAAAATAAAAACTTGGAAGTTGTTCACCTGAATCAGACTCTAAAAGAGATAACTAAAGAATGTGAAAAACTTGCTAGAAAGAATGCTACTCTGAAGCTTGAGATGGAATCTGTGGCAATGAAGCTAACTAAGGAGATTTAAGAAAGGAAGAAAAATGAGGAGATTCTAGCTCAATCCTTAAAAGAAAAATCTGAAGAATGCAACATAGTAAATAATGGATTCATTCAGCTGGAGATTCACAAAAAAATGACAAAGGAAAGGAAAAAGTGACTATGGAAGAAATAAGAGATTAGATGAAGAAAACATGGATAAGAAAGAGTGGATGTGATGAAGGAAATAAGTTCGTACTAGAAGCTACCTCTGGAAATCCCTTCGGTAATTCCTTTGAAAATTGAGCTCAAGCCATTGGCCTAGGGGGAGTGTTTCAAGGAAGATCTTTGGCCCCCTGTCGATCGCTGGCAACAAAATGCAAAAAATTGTCAATAGCTGTGATAAAAGTTTGAAAAGGTATCAGTGATCATTTATACTGGAACATGTGATGCAGAAGGTTCATAGACAAATTTTTCTTTTGTTGTCTAAGAAAACAGAGTTACTAGAACTCCTAGGGAAAATTATTTAATGCAACTAAAAAGGTTAGGTGCGCAAAGTCATAAAAGGGTATTTGGAACCCTCATTTTTCACCTTGCATTGTAGGAGAACAAAAGGAAAGCCTCAACAGTGAAATCTTAAAGGAGTATAGCAAATTCGGTGATGAATTCTTCAGGTACTTCAGTTGCTCATAAAATTTTGAAATTTTGTGCTTGGTAGATAACCTTGTTTAGTACGGAAAGTAAAATGAAGCAAATCAAAGGAACAATGACTTTGGATGAATATAGTAGTAGGAAGATCAAGGATATAAGAAATTTGTTGCCAACCAGTGAATTGAAGTGGCTTGAAGGTGTGAAACATTAGAATCTAGACATCTAGAATGAGTTTCCCTATTCTGTCAATGTGGAAGTGGTCAAGTTTATCTTGAACATAATGAATAATGATATCCTTACTATGGACAAACCCTATCAAATTTCAAGAGAGGTTATCAAGAATTTAAAAGGATTATGCAATATTGGAGATGTTTCGAAAAAGAAGTCGATTCATAATAAGGAAGTTGAAACCCTAACCAGATGTGGATTGATAAAGGATCAATTGATGGAAAATGTGCAATTAACGAAAGATGCAGATTACGCCTTTAGGTTCGGTATCTTAGTTATATACATTATGATGTATTTTTTGAATTGCTTGCCTTAGAATGACAATGTGGTATGGAAAGAAAATGAACCTATTTGTAAGAAAAATTTTAAGCATTTCAATACTCTGGAAAACTGTGAGCAAGTTTATGAAAATTTCTTTAAACAATTTTTGGAAAAATTTGGAGTAGTTGGCATCTCTCTTTCGGTAAGAACAGTTGAAGTTGGGTCCTCTTCTGGTAAGGTGGAGAAGAAGCAGAAAAAGGGCTCTAGAGTTTGCATATGACGTTCCCCCAGCACACAAATCTCCAAGAACTAAAGAAAAAGGAAAAAGCAAGATATTGTTGATATACCAAATGAAGATTCTGATGACTACACTCCAAGAGATGAACCAGAATCAGTTGAATTGGATATAGTGATAGCAGAATAAAGTGATGAAGAAGGTGCTTTATTGAAAACAAATATATTTTAGATTGTTCAGGAGGAAGATGGAATGCAAAAGATTGCTGACATATGGTTAAATGGGCCATCATATGAACAGAACGTCATTGAGGACACTCTAGGAAGATACTTTGTGTACAACAATATTGAATTGGAAAGTTTGCATAATGTACTTCCAGAACAATTGATTGAATGTATCAGGGAGGCTATGGACTTTGTGCCTCTGGACAGGAAAGAGGAAGAAGTAATTTTATATCTAAAGGAGCAATTTAGGTTGTCTCTCTCCAAACTGAAAAAGAGAATGAATGTGTTAAGGAAATGCATTGACTCGACAAATAAGGTCTACAATTATTGTCTCTGATGGCCACATGTGGTTGGAAAATAGAAGGACAAGCTGGAGCAAATTGAGAGTGAATTGATCAAAATTGGTAAAGATTACAATATGTTTCAGGACCAGGATGGAGTTGTCAAGAAAAAGATTCATGAGTTGCAGACTGAGCATGCAAAGGTTCACTCTTCCAGAAACACTCTTATGGACACTTTCTGGAAAGTGAAAGATCTAACTGAATGTAGAATGGAGCAAAAAATTGAGATTCTGAAGAAAGGAGAGAAGTTGGAAGAAACGATTACAATTCTTGAATCCCTCATTCAAATCATCAACAAGACATCAGAAAACAACAGTTTGATAATAATTATTGGGATTGCAGTAGATGCTTGGAAGAAATTTCTTCTGAAGATAAAGGATAAGTATAAAATCATTTTCTGATTTGTGTAGCAGTTGCAATTTCTCAAATTTCTATTTAGCAAAAGGAAAAAGAGAGAGTAGTAAAATTTTGTCTTTCCAAAAAGAAAAAAGCGGAGAGTAAGTAGTAAATTTTTGTCATTGATTTCAAAGGGGGAGGAGAGCAGTGAAAAATTTCTTAACATTCTAAGGGGGAGCAGTGTTTTGTTGTGTTTTGGAATTTTGAGTTTGGTTCCAACACTTAGTCATTTTTCACTAAGTGTTGCCATCAATTCCAAAGGGGGAGATTATTGGCATATGGCTTGGGGAGATTTTTTATGACTTCTAGTGTTTTCATTGATCGCAACTGAAGTCATTATCTCAGTATGCAAATTAGGATCTACTTATACCGACAAAAAATGTAGAAGATACTGTGCTAACGACATAAAGCATGAAGAACATGGTATCCAGTTATTTAGTCGATCTGTATGCTTCACCGAATCATCATTTTGTGTTGTGGATATCCAGGAAAGGTTGTTAAGCATGTATGTTACCTTATTGGTAAGTTTTGTGGTATTGCATCAATCGAAGTACAAGTTAGGATATTTGGTAGAATAATTTTCTTGTCTATTTTCTCATTATGGACGACTCAATGAATATAGTGTGTTGCAGATGTATAACGAGTAGTTGTTTAATTGTTACCAAGCTTGAGAAAATTGTTTTGGGTCCAAGCTATGTATTAGCCAACATATATGGGTGTGCATTAAATACAACTTGTGATTTGAACCGACTATTGGAGAATATTTTATGTTTTGTTGAAGCCAACGTAAGTGATTAAAATTGTTGCTAGTGGATATATATATGAGATCAGTAATTTATTTTTGGTATGTGCATGGTTTAGTAAGAAGGTTTGTGTGCAAAAAAGTTACGAGTAGTTGTATAAGCGTACATCAGAAGATCTATTGAATGAACTTTTGCTTATGCAGTAGAAGGGTTCTTGTAGCAGAGCAGAGCAGAAGTGTGAATTTGACAGAAGGTCCAAAATCTATTTTAGAAGTTGGTGCTCCTTGTGGGTTGGTGCCTACTAGTGATTCAAGTAGTTTGGCACCTACTTTCATTGTAAAAATTATATAATTCATAAAGTACATTATTTGTACTATGGTTTTCTCCCATAAGGGTTTCCACGTAAAATCTTGGTATCAACTTGTTCATATTTTTTATATTATTGCAAAGTTGATACTAAGTTAGAGTTTAAAGTTGAAAAAAGTTGAAAGCATAAAAGTTTGTTAATATACTGATTCACCCCCCCTTAGTATATTTTTTTGCTCTTCAAAAGCAAGAGATTAGACCAATATATCATCCTTTCATGAATGAAAATCAAGGCATGTGCAACATCATAATAACATTTTACTCAATGAATATAGTCATACATTAAAGTAGGCTAATAAATCATATTGTCAATGTCTTACATAATAAGGATTACATCATAACTTAATGCACCAATCACAATTAGCTTTAGTAAATACATAAATGATTCTCTATTCAAATTCATGTAAGTACTCAAGAAGGAATCATAAAAGTAAAGCATGTCTCTAAACCATAACACCAATTAATAATCTAATGCATATATAGGCATAGATAGCCTATTTATCAATTAAATCTTGAAAACATGTCAAGAATCAACATCACTAATTGATTGGGGAATGGAAAGATTCAAACCTAGTCAACATTATAGTGAAAGTGAGGTTTTTCTAAGTAAGCTACAAATGAGGTTAAAAGGAGATCAAACATAGCCTTCAACTAAGGAGTATTTTTAGTTAATACAATCAATGGATTAACACACACATGACCATAGACATCTCACATCAATAATATAATATACATATAGACCTATATAGTCTTATCTATCAATAAAATCTTGAAAAGATACTACATAATCAACATCGTTGATAGATTAGGACATGGAAAATCCAAACACAAATGAATGTGTGACAAATTCTTTTGGAGTAAACTACTGATGAGGATAAAAGGAGGTCCAATGAAGGATGCAATAAAGGATTAATTTTAGACTTTTAGACATGGAAGAAGGTAAGAATTAATAGTGGACATCTAAAAATTTAGTATCAACCCTTTGAGAAGAAAAACTAGTAGGTGTTTGCAAGAGAGAATGAGCTAAGTGGACATTATGAGAAAGCAGGGTTTCAAAATATTTAACTAAAGTAAGTCAAGGGTTGATTAGAAAGAAAATAGAGTAAAAATTATGGTTTGAGTTTAGGAGACATTTTTGAAATTTTAATAAGGATAACAGCACATGGGGATGGAGTAATTCAAATAATTTGTACTTATTATTAGAGTAGATTTTTAAAATGCTATATGAAATAAGTTGAAATTATAAGATTTATTTGCTTTATTTGTAATGACTCCAAAATTATTCAATTCACAAAAACAAATTACTCCATATGATAATTCAAAATTGTCTATTAATGTGTCTAGAATATGCTAAAAAAATTGTGGGGATGCTTTTGTCTAGACATTACTGCTAGGGGGTATTGGTGTCCTTGGAGAATTTGGACTCTAATTTCTAGGTGAAGACTAGTTATAAGTTGTCTAGAGAGTTTTGTGTAGTTGGTATGGAACACTAGAGATGGAGTTTTAGGGTTAGAAATTAGAAACATGATATCTAAAGCATGTATAAGGAATGAACACCAAAATGACTATAAAAATAGAAAATGAGAATTATTAAATAGGAAATTCTTGATCTTATAATTTTCTATAGATACATGACTATGTACAATTATTTATTTGATAGTGAAATTGAGGCTATCCTCTTGAAGAATAGCCACATGTTCTTTAAAAAGGGTTCATCTCCACACTCTCCCTTAGAAGAGTAGGGAATCATAACTTTTCAAATTCTCAACCTTTGTTGTCTTGTTTGCACCATTTTTCTAAAAGTTTGTTGTTTACGGTCTATATTGATATGATGCTTTCTCAATCATTTGAAACATGGACATCCTCTTGGCTTATGGCTTATGGGATCCATTTAGCCTTGATAGTACCCATTAGAAGGCTAATGAAATATACTTTTACTTAAATTTATGAATAGAAACTTAAATGACAAAATATGGTTATTGATTGCTACTTTGGATATCATAATTTATTGTAAATAAAAATTTATATTGTTTATTAATATGTAATTATTTATAAGATTTCTTTATCTAATGAAATAAAAGATGAGTCTTATGAATTATACCTTCAACAAAAGTAATGTCATGATAATGTAATTACAAAATCTAATTTAATAAAACATTATATGATATATATATATATACATATATCAAATAAAATGTACACATCTAAACCATTACAATATTGATATCCCTATATTACATATTTCTTTAAAAATAATTTTAAACATAAACATTATTTTATTTACATTAATAAATACTAAAACCTTTAATAAAATGTTGTACTTTTCAAAATACCCATGGTTCTATTTATTGTTCAATTATTTGATATAAAGCATGTCTTGATCTATTTGGTATAATTCACATAATGTTTACATGTAGATTTTTTTTTATCTATACTTTATAATCTATATGTATTATTTGTATGTCTATGCAAGGAGTTTGTACCAAATCAAAAGATTTAGTATTGAAGATAATCAAATTTGTTATCCATTTTATTTACACTTGTCACTATGTAATTTCTTAACAATCTTTTGGCTTTTCTCTATTTTAATGCCTTATTCAACTTGTGCTCAAAGATTATTGACATCTTAGAATATATGCTCTAGTTGTATTCAGTGTTTTTCTCTTACAAAACTCATAAAAAAATCATATTGGTGATCTAAGTGATCTAAGTGTTAATGTCCAGGCTTTATTGAGTGATCTAAGTGTTAATCTCTGGGCTTTATTGAGTTATGATGAATCACATGGACAAGAGGCGTGTCATTTCATTAATGAGGACATGATGGAATTATCACATCACAATCATTAGATTGTATGGGACCGAGCTTAGTTGCTTAGTCTGTAAGGTGGTCTGGCACGCTTTGTGGGTTCTTAGATTTGGCGGGACCAGTTCTAGGAAAGTTCTCGTCTCTGTCTGCTCCACTGTGTGTGCCAAGATGGGTGGAGATAGGAAAACAATTGAGATGGATAGCTTTGAGATGCACACTAGAAATGTTAAGGCTTGGCAAAAAGTTAAAAGAGGGGGTTTACTTCCTTTTCTGGAGAAACTCCATGGTTCTAATCAGGAGGCTACAGATCTTTTTGAGAAAAATTGGGATAATGGGGTTCTTACCCTTTTTGGTAGGAAAGTTGAGCTCAACGAAGATCTTATAGCTGAAGTGACGGGAATGTCTACTGATGGGAAAAAGTTTTTCAGGGATAGGGTTTTCTCAAATGAAGCCGTCGTCAGATTTCCAAAAAAAGAGGAGAGACTGAATTTGGTGAAAATTGCTAATAGCTACTTTGAAG
>VDFB02321493.1:77734-108046 GCA_007258455.2 Sequoia sempervirens
AAAATCCATAAAAAACACTATTTTTTAATAAAAAATCCATAAAAAAAATTAGTTTTTAATAAAAATCCATAAAAGACTAGTTAAAATTATACAAAACTAATAGAAAAATCAAAATTAAAAGACTAGTTAAAATTAAACAACGCTATTTTTTAAAGAAAAATCCATAAAAAAGCATTAGTTTTTAATAAAAATCCATAAAAAACCCTACTTTATAATAAAAATCCATAAAAGACTAGTTGAAATTATACAAAACTAATAGAAAAATCAAAATTAAAACAAAAACTTACCCTACAAATTAGATATCAGCTCAAATTGGATATCTGATAGCCCAAATATCGCTCTCACTATGCTCTCAAACGTTTAAAATGCTTGAACTGATTTTAAAAAGCTGTATTTATCTATTTATACCCAATTCAAATCAGATATCCGATTTGGATCAGATATCCGATTTGTAATTCTTGCCTTGGGCATTTCTTTGGAGCAATGTATTGACACTCAAGCCAAAAAAAAGTCAACTCAGGATTTTCACGTTTTTTGGTTGATGCAAAATGCAACTTTTTTCACATTGTCACTTTTTAGCCCATCATGATCCTGCACATACCCTACACAATGTTTGCAAAAGTTGAACTCGAGATTACAATCATCAAGGCCTTCAACAAGACTTTTATTTTTCAAGGCTCTAAGACCCTTCTCAACAATATGACCAAGTCTTTGGTGCCATAACATTTTCTTCTCTATTGGAAGCTTCATCTCCAAAGAATTTGCACTCTTCGGTACCCAAAAAGCAAGACCAGATCAGATGTAAAAACAATAGAATTCTTCACTACTACATTTGATGGTGAGGATGAAGAATCCAAAGGCCTTTTCTTTGGAATATCATAAGAACAATTGCACTGAATAGTGCATGCATCCAACTTTTATAAAGTGTTGATCCGAACACCCTTAGCCGACACCATAGATCCTCTTGTCATCTTACATCCTCCATTTGAGAAAATAACTTGCACACCCTCATTATTCAACTTACTCACAGAAAGAAGGTTTCGTGCCAAACCCGAGATATGCAGCACACCATCAATCCCCTTCACTCTACCATCAAGGAATCTAATCTTGATTCTTCCATGGCCAACAATCTTTAGATGAGAGTCATCACCCAAATGCGCCTTCCCACCATCATACTCTTCATACTTTGAGAACCAACCCCTATGTGAGGTCATGTGTAAAGAAGTACCTAAGTCTATTAACCACACATCTTTTGATGCATGAGTTTCCAAGGCTGTGAAAAAAGCATTTGTATCATCCCGGAAGGATTTTCAGAGTTAGAATCAGAGTTCCTTTTACCTTTCTTTTTCTTCTCCTCACAATCTTTACGTAAATGACCAGGGTTGCTGCAGTTTCAACATTTCTCCTTGGACTTACTAGGGGACTTAGATCTCCCCGAAGATTTTGATCTGAACTTCTTGTCCCTTTTATTTCCTTTCACTTTAGGTCTACCACAAACAACAAGGGCTTCCTTGGCCATCTTAAAAGATTTCCTTCGCATCTCTTCAAACAAGAGCGATGGAACCACATCATCCATTTTGAAACTGGTGGTGGTACTTTCAATAGCCATAACTAGGTGATACCATGAGTCTGGAAAAGAACATAACAAAAGCATGCAACGATCCTCATCTTCAATCTTGTTACCAACAGAACCCAACTGAGCAATCAACATGTTAAATGCATTCAGGTGATCTGCAATGGATCCTCCATCTTTAATCTTTAGAGAATACAATTTCTTTCACAGGAATAACTTGTTTACCAGGGATTTAGGTTGATAAACATCTCCAAGCTTCTTCCAAAGAGATTTTTTAGTCTTCTCTTCATGGAAATTCAGGAGAACATAATCTGTCAGTTTTAGGATCAGATATGAATAAGCAGGTTTTAATTCAAATTCAAACAAATAGACACATCATATACCCTGGGAAAACCCTCTACTTGAGGGAGAAAAAAACCTAGCAAAAATATATCACTTATATATTGAATATAAATCAACAATGATCTTTACAATGAGGCCAATTACAAGGCCAGAAAATAGCACTAACTCAATGCAATATCTTGATGATAATATCACCCTTCAAGAAGACAATAATTCAACCCCCTTGAGACTTCGATCTGCACTTGCATGAATTTTCACTTCTCTTATGAAATTGCACTATGAAGAATGAATGTAAGAATGAATGTTGCTATTTGAATGAACAACAACTCATATATATACAATTTGAATAGGAAGGCACCAAAGTCATCTCTAATAAAATAAATAGTCTATAAGGCTATATTTCATTTTATTGTTTAAGGACATGGTTGGAAATGATGACTGATGCTGCCAACATCAACACTCCCTCTCAGCTAGGGAGGCAGACTTCCAACAACCAGTGTCATGGAGTCTCTCAACATGACACCCATAATGGCTACACCCATATGTGGAAAGAGCTCATCATAGAGTCACTCAACGTGATATCAACCATCATGGCTACTCCCTTGTATGGAAAAGCATATGTGCACAAGTTCCCATTAGGGAATCACTCAACGTGATGTTGTCATCTCATCATAACTTCCACCATGCCTACTCCCAAAGGGTGAATAACACAAGTACAAGAAAATCATCATGAAGTATCTCAACGTGATGTTATCATGGAGTCACTCAACATGACATCCACCATGGCTACTCCCAAAGGGTGGAAATAAGGGCTTTCACCTCAAATTTATCTCACAGAGAAAGATGCATTAACAAGGGCTTACACCTCAAATTTCTCTCACAGAGAAAGATGCATTAACAAGGGCTTACACCTCAAATTTCTCTCACAGAGAAATATGCATTAACAAGGGCTTACACCTCAAATTTATTTCACAGAGAAAAAATGCATTAAAGCAAATCACTGAAGATTACTGAAGCTGAGTCTCCCTCTCCACTAGGGCTTCATTCTCCACAATTCCAAGCTTTTCTCAAAAGTACACAAACTTTACTCTGGAGAGAGGCTTGGTGAGAATATCGGTTGTCTGCTCATAAGTGCTAATGTACTTCAACTAGATAGCTTTCCTCAATACCATATCTTTGATATAGTGGTATTTGATCTCAACATGTTTGGTTATGTCATGAAACACTATATTGATAGAAAGCTTCACACAGCCTTGATTATCACAATGAATGATAGTTTGCTCCAATGATTGTCGAAACAATCTTGCAAGGAGCTTCTGAAGCCACACTCCTTCTCAAGTTGCCACACAAGCTGCAATATACTCAGCCTCTGCGGTGCTCAGTGCCACTGAAGATTGCTTTCTGCTACACTAGGAGATCATCACAAACCCCAAACTGAAACAACATCCAAAGGTGCTCTTCCAATCAGCAACACACCCCGCCCAATCAAAATCAGAATATCCATGCAACTTCAAGTCCACACCAGAAGAATATCTCAAGCCATACCCAACTGTGCCATGCAAGTATCTCAGGATTTTCCTTGCTGCAACTAGGTGTATTTTCCTTGGTTAACACATGAAATGACTAAGTGAACTCACTACATAGAAAATATTTGGTCTAGTATTGACTAGATACATCAATGATCCAATCAACTACCTATACATAGTAGGATCCACCAAATCTGAACTAGCTGCAGCCTCTTTTAACTTCTACGAA
Organism: Sequoia sempervirens; assembly: GCA_007258455.2. Lineage (NCBI taxonomy): Eukaryota > Viridiplantae > Streptophyta > Pinopsida > Cupressales > Cupressaceae > Sequoia > Sequoia sempervirens. Next base: position 81,405 of record VDFB02321493.1, read on the forward strand.
TTGGTCTGCATTGGCGTAGACATGGATTTGCAATCCAACATACCAAATCTCTTCAGGATGTCTATTGTGTACTTCCCTTGACTCAAAATGATCTCATTAGGCCTCTTCCATACTTCTAAACCAAGGAAATAATGCATGTATCCAAGATCCTTCATTTCAAATTTAGAAGCTAACTCCTTCTTGCATTTGATAATGAGGTGATCTTGTCCAATAAGAAATAAATCATCAACATAAAGAACCAAGATCAATGCTTCACCATCAATTACCTTGAAGTACAGGTTTGAATCATCATCATTCTTGGAGAATCCCAGGATCATCAGGTATCTATCAATTCTCTCATACCAAGTACGAGGAGCCTTCTTAAGGCCATACAAAGCTTTCTTCAATCTACGAATAGGATACTCCTTCCCATGAACCTCAAAGCCATCAGGTTGCTCAATGTATACCTCTTCTTCAATTACACCATTTAGAAAGGTTGTCTTCATGTCCATATGATGTAATTTTCATCATTTAGCTATTGCAATAGCAATGATAGTGTTGATGGATGTATAACGAGCAACTGGGGAAAATGTTTCCTCATAGTCTATTCCCTCTTTCTGAGAGAATCCTCTAGCCACAAACCTAGCCTTGTACATCTCAATGCTTCTATCAATCGCATGCTTGATCTTGAAAATCTACTTAGAAGATACAACATATTTTCCTTCTGGTCTAGGTACTATATCCCAAACATCGCTCTTGAGGATAGATTGATATTCTTCAGCCATAGCATCTCTCCATACTTGCTGACTTGTAGCTTCCTCAACACTGGGAGGCTCAGATTCAATAATTTGACTCATCAATGCAACATAGATTGGATATTTTTGTGGTCTTTTGCTTTCTCTGAATGTTCCTCTAGGAGCTGCAAAATTTTTTGCCTCCTGCATTGTTTTCCTAGCCCAAAGAGGTCTCTTTCGACCAATCACAATGTCTCTCGGCCCATCAGTTGGTTCCAAAGGCTCAACTAGATCATCATCTTCTTTAGGTTCAGTAACCTCCCTCTAAATCTCAGAAGTATGGTCAACTTCCATGTCCTGAGGAGACTCTTGGTCTTCATTATCTATCTCCATGTGAGAGCCTTTAGATCTCTTGAATGCAACATCCTCTTCAAATGTAACATCCCTACTGATCTCTTTTAGTTTCTGACCTGGAATGTAAATTTTGTAGGATTTTGAAGACTCATTATAGCCCAAAAATATTCCCTTCTTTCCAGATGGTTCGAATTTTGTCCTTTTATCTTTAGTCACATGAACATACACACGACAACCAAAGATTCTTAACTATCTTACTTTCAACTTCACACCTTTGAAAGCTTCTTCAGGAGTCATGTTCTCTGAAATGCATTGAGGGCTCCAATTCTAAACATACCCAATTGTCCTAGATGCTTCACCCCAAAGGAAGGTTTGCAGATCTTGATCATGGAGCATGGATTTACCTACTTGTACAATGGATATGTTCTTCCTTTTTGCTACACTATTTTGTTGTGGATTGTAAGGGACACAAAACTCCCTCTTAATCCCTGCCTCAATACAAAAGATACAAAAGCTTCCAGAGATGTATTCTCCTCCATTGTCAGATTTCAGAACTTTGATCCTCTTCCTGGACAAGTTCTCTACTTGGGCTTTAAATTCCTTGAATCTCTCAAGTACTTCCTCAAATTCTTTAGTCTTTAAGAAATAAATCCAAGTCTTTCCAATGTGCATCCTCGACAAGTGCCTTCATGCTCCTAGTTGAGTTTACGAAGGCCTCTGACCATATTCTCCATGGTTGGAAGTTCTTTGAAGTGAAGTTGAGCAAGTCTTCTATGCCAAAGCTTACATGAACTTGATGAATCATGCAACAAAGCCTGTAATGGACGAGTGAAAATTTTGTAGAGACTTTATTTCCAAACACCAATCAAACTTAGGTAACTTTGATCTCCTACTGATACCTTGGATAAATGTCTCCCAAGATTGAGGAAGACCATTAAGCACCAACATAACCAAATCCTTATCATCAACCATATGTCCAATGGTAGAAAATTGATCTCTCAATTTGGTGATCTTCATGAAGAAGGAGATGACAGAATCTCCTTTTTTCATCTTGACATGATGAAGATATTGCCTCAATGCAAGAGCTCTACTTGTATTATTGATCTCATGCATTTCCTCCATGGTCTTGAACATTTCTCTTGTTGTCTTGAACTTGGAGATAATTGGCACAAGGTGGTCCTTCATAGAATCAACTAAGATCTTCTTCGCCTTAGTGCCATTCTTCTTCCATTGTGACTTCTCATTCCCATCAGAAGGCTTGGGAACTTTGCTCTCCATGAACTCAACAATCTCATTCTCTTCCAGTGCAAGCAACACCCTAAACTTCCAAGAGGTGAAATTTGATGCACCTTCAAGTCTATCTTCAACCTTGACCTCGGTCACCATTTTCGAAGATAAGATAGATGCAAGAAGATGAGAACAAGAGTGGAAGATAACGTTGCTTATAGAAATCTGATCATGATCTTCCTTAAACCCACTCCGATACCATGTTAGTTTTAGGATCAGATATGAATAAGCAGAGTTTAATTCAAATTCAAACAAATAGACACATCATATAACCAAGGAAAACCCTCCACTTGAGGGAGAAAAAAACCCAGCAACAATATATCACTTATATATTGAATATAAATCAACAATGATCTTTATAATGAGGCCGACTACAAGGCCAAACAATAGCACTAACTCAATGCAATATCTTGATGATAATATCACCCTTCAAGAAGAGAATAATTCAGCCCCCTTGAGACTTCGATCTGCACTTGAATGAATTCACACTTCTCTTATGAAATCGCACTATGAAGGATGAATGTAAGAATGAATGTTGTTATCTGAATGAACAACAACAACTCATATATATACAAGTTGAATACGAAGGTGCCAAAGTCGTGTCTCTTCATACTAACAAGTCGGCCCAAGAACGAAAGGTGATGTCTCATGAAGCCGGCCTCAAGTAATTCGATTATCAATAATTAATCATTGTTTATGGTGAAGCGCCTCTTCACCAATGACTATCTCTAATAAAATTAATAGCCGATAAGGCTATATTTCATTTTATTGTTTAAGGACATGGCTAGAAGTGATGACCGACACTACCAACATCAACAGAATCAGCCAAAAAAAGTCTAACCAAAACCTTGGCTTTTTAATCCTTCAAATCCCACTCTTCCTGAGTCATATTGGTTGGTTTCGTTTTGGATATTGCAGCCCACAGATCTCTATCCACGATAATATCCTCCATCTTCAACTTCCATAACTTGAATTTGTTTCCATTAAAATTATCCATCTTGATTCTACTGGATGTGTCTGCCATCTTTTTTTCTGCAACAAGATTTTGAAATACTTCTACAAAGACTCCCACTCAAAAAAAGATCAATACAAAAAACCTACTAGCCAACAATGGGACCAAAACTAGCCAGGGTCCAATACCAACTGAAAGGAAGCAAAGGTGTGGAACAATTCTTCCAACACTAATCTATGAAGGAGAGATAGTGCAAATTCATACAAATCTTTAAACTGTTACAATGAAAAAAACACATTCAAATACATGCAAAAAAGAATAATACCATAATGCACAGATTTATGTGGGGAAAACCTTTCCAAGTAAAAAACCCCACACACCAAAAGGAAAGTACTTTGTATTATCAGTAACAAACAATTACAGTACAATATCAACACTAAGCTTCTTTAGGTGTTCACCAATCTTCAACAAAAATAGGGATAATATTGGAAGCCTAATGGTGTCTCAAAAATTATCAAATTTAAATCTTCACAATATTCTAAGGCATAGAATATTTAATAACTAATAACTACAATGAATAGAAGGCTTCATCACATGCAATATTCAAAGACAACTCAAAGTGTAAAGTTGAGTTTGAACTGATTGCAGCACCTGGCAAAGAAATTACAACTACCACTCAAGTGACGTTACAAACAAAGAAACTACCTCTGATCCACCGCTAATTGCAAAAATGCATTGCATGCAAAATATCCTTCATGTGTTCAATTAGTCACCACCACTAATATCCTTCATGTATTCTATTAGTCACCACCGCTAATATCCTTCATGTGCAGGTTGAGACAACCGCTGATCTAAATAGATTTGATAGGCACAATTGAAGCTTGTTTATGAAAAAATTTCCTTCTAATAATTGAACATTGAATCCCATTTTCTAACATTTCTCATTTGGGGAGCTAAAAAGTTCTAAAGGGGTCCCAAATAATTACTTTACAAACTTCAAAATATTTTGAAAAGTGCACATTCTTCATTTGTAAATAGTGAAGCTAAAATGTGTACAGTCTATTAGTAATTGGGCAGCTAAACACAAGTTTTCTCATTTGGAACACTTTACCATCCATGTCCCCCTTTTTTAAAAAAGTGGGACACAATATGCTTTCACCCTAATATGGAATTCTTTTTTTAAAAGCTTTCAACCATAGTATTTCCTCTAAAATTACTTTGTTGTGAAAATCAGTGGAAACTTAACATTAAATAGTAATTCAGCAAAATGCCTATGATGTTCATCATAATTTGGAGATGCAATACTTATTCAATCTATAAGGACCCGTATGTGATAGTGCAATGTGGATAAGATAACTTTGATTCTCAGATGGATAAAAGTGAGTTAGGGTATGCATGTAAACATAATACTCTAGCATATAAGGTAACATATTCCATAGTCAATTTGGCATGTAATGGAAAGTTAGAGGGAGTAAACCAAGGCTCAAATTTAAATTTAAATTTAAAAATTAAATATTCGACTTTGATCAATAATCAAAATAGGCCCGCTAAAATATATAGATAAATGTATATAAACCTATTTGACCTAGGTAAAAGAATAGTGGAATTAATAATCAAAATAAGCCACAAAAATATATAGATAAATGTATATAAACATATTTTATAATTTATACAAATAAAATGCTACTTATACTCTAATCATTACACTAAACAAACCTTGTTAAAATATAGCCAAAAAAAAGGAGCAAAGTACAAGTACACATTTTTACTATTAATGAGACTTGCATAGAAACTAGTAAATGTGATTGTAATATGTTTGGAAATTAGTTTATTTGGTTTAGTTACTTGTTAGTAGTGTCAAGATTGATTGAATTATTTACCAAAAAATTAAAGATCTTATATCAAGAAATTTGTATTACTTGATTTCGAGTGGACGGATTGCAGGATGATGGCACAACTAATGACGCTAGTGTTGGTCAGGGCAGTGGAGACACTTTTGCTAAGGTTGCTCATGAGGTGAATGTGAATGTTGGTAGCCCTAATGCTGCATTGGTGACGAACGGTGGTGGCTTCCCTTATGATGTGTTGACAACGAACGGTGGTAGAAGTCCTTCTACACTGGCGCTGGCCCAAGGGAGGCTCTCGCTCGTGCTGTTGACGTTGGTGGTAATGGCAGTGCCCGTTCTTCGGTTACTATGAAGGGTTCTTCAGAAAGTGCAGGGAATAGCGGCAGAGGTCCCACGATGAAAGCAAAGGGGGTAAAAGTGAATTTTAGACTTGGAAAATCGTCGTCTGGCGGGTTTATCCCGGTAACCAACGCCATATCTATGAAGCTTCAGGAGGAGACAGAAGAAGAAATAAACGATAATGTTGCTGAGCTTTCTGCTCGTGGGGTGATTTGTCGCTTTAGGGGTTTTTGACCTAGCCTTCCTCAGCTGCATTCCTGGATCACCTCCGAATGGGAGCCTCTGATTTCTGGTAAAGTGCATATTTTCCCCATGGCTAAGGGGTTTTTTGTAGCTAATTTTGATAATGCTCAGGACAAAAATATAATAGTATGTGACAACTTTTTCAGCTGGGAGGACAAATATTTGCTAATGATTAAGCCCTAGCATTCAGATTTCAACCCTACGTTTGAAGCTTTTAACAAGATTCTGATATGGGTTCAATTGCCTAATCTTCCCCTTCACCTCTGGGGTGACTCTCTTCTGAAGGATGTGGGTGAAGCCCTTGGTGATTTTTCATTGGTGGATGAGGAATCTTCTGATATTTTTCATTCCACCTTTGCCCGTATTCTAGTTGATGTTTCAAAAGGACTACCTGTTGAGGTTTTACTCAAATCTTCAAAGGGTTCTTCGATCCAATCTTTGGATTATGAAGGAATTCCCTTTCAATGCAGAAGGTGTTTTAAAACAGGACATGCTATGACACAATGCGAATTTGAGAAAAAAGCGAAGAAGGCTACTTGGTGGAATGGTGCTTCTCAACAACATTATACGGTTTAGAAGAATTCTGATCAACATAGGAGTTTTTCTGAGGTGGTTTCTTCTGAACCACAGGGTCTTGGGGCATCCCCTCCAACTGCCTCAAATGGTGGGGCTGCTATGGCTTCCCGTATTGAATAGGTGACTAGGTCTCAGGTGGCCAGTCCTGGTGATAGCGCCATGACTTCCATGTCTGGTGACTCTTCAGCTAAGTCTTTGCTTGCGCAAAGGAATAATGATGAAATCTCTAAGACTATGGCAGCAAGCATTCATCTTTAGGATAATAGTGAGCTAGCCTGGCTTGACAAGGTGGCACAAGTGGAGGAAGGATGGATTACTATAATGGGAAAGAAAGCTAAAATATTTAGGCCTTCTTTTGACATGACTCTCCGCTCCCACAAGAAAAATGCTAAATGTATATCTTGAAGAGTCTTGTTTTGGAGCTGGTTTATGCCTGGCTGCAGGTTGTCTTTTCTGTAGCCTTGTTCATGTTTGTAAAGGGTTTCGGGTCCCTTCAAAACCTATTTTTTCATAGCTACAGGCTATCTTTTCTACAGGCCATTGGAGACAATGAACTGCAGACAACTTTCCAGGCCTAAACCTCCGGGACCCCCAAAAGTGACCTAAATGACCTCAAATTTAAAAACCAACCTCGACCCATGTGCTCAAATTTAGCCCTCTCTAACATAGGCCTTTCAAACCATTAAAGCGTGAGGATGGAAGAAAACACCTGGATCACCCAAGCCTATTTTCCCTTTCAAAACAACATTCTTGCCAGGGAATTCTGCCCCTCTGGGCCCGGATTGTCCGAAATCCCTTAAAAAGTGATTAACGACATCTAAAAGGGAAAGATTTAGCTTTATTAGTCATATGATGTCTACTTTGATTTAGTTCATGAGATTTTGGCTAACGATAATGTTTTCAAAAGGTTGTACTCATTGTGTCCATGCTTGCAGGATATATGGAATCGGGTGCAGGACCCTTGGGGGGAACTGCAGAGAAGGACAGAGGAAAGAAATCGAGCAAGACTCCTCGTGGGAAGGAGGATAAAGATCAGATAAAGTTCCAATTCTAGGGTAAACCTCTACGATTGAAAATCACCATGGATTGGAAGGAAATCACATACACCAATATCGGCCATGTCGATATTGATGAATTTAAGCGAAGGGTCAAAATTCACCCAAAGACCGACAATGCCAGATTAATCAAGCAGAGTGGAATCGCAAAAGCTGCAGGCTTCCCCCCATCTCTCATTGCCCCTGAGCTTGTCATGGCCTTCTGGCAAGCCTACCTACCCGAGACAAGGACAATCATTGACAGAGATGGGAATATTCTCGCTGACATGTCAGCCGAGGGAATCACAAAAACATTCCCCATCCCTACCTTTGAGGAAATGGAAGTGCCCACGATGGAAGAGGGAAAGATGACTTGGAATGAAGACCCGATGGGTTGCAGAAGGTTGATAAACTAGTTCTGGCTCTAGGAGAAAAGAGGCAGTGCTGTAAAGGTCCCTCAGGAACTCTTTCACAACGATTTCCATGAAGACTATCACAACTTAGTGACCATACTGAGCCGGGTAATGGGCCTTCCTTCTGCCACGTTTTTTCAAGAATGGATGGTGTACTTCGTTGAAGAAATCATCCGTGGGAACGAAGATGTCACCATGAAAGCCTCATTATACTGGGGAGGCATTATTAGCAACTGCTTCCATGAGCAATTTATGAATGTAAAAAAGAGCTCCAAATTCTACATGATCCTATCTAGTTTATTCACTGGTGGAGCAAAGGCAACATAGTGGACTATTTGTGGCACTTGAAGAGGAGCCGGGCTGGAAGCTGAAAGCCTATGACCGATATCCTCAGCTCCAATTCAAAAAGTTTAAGAAGGAATACTGCATGGTCAATGAAACCTTCATTGGTCACATCATCTGATTACTTGGAGGGGATTTTGAAAGGAGAGTCTCTCACAGCATACGGGTGTTCCTAAAATAGTATGCCTTCTTGTTTATTCAATTCCCCAAGTTCACCTACATTCACACCCGAGGTTTCATTGAGAGGCCGAACAGGCTGCCCCGGTACCCCAATGACCGGATTATACTACTGGAACTCTCCCGACAACTGCAACATGTGCACACCATCCTCAACAACAAACATCTAGCAGGGATCTCTTATCCCTTGACATTCGGTCAAGGCATGTATAAATTGCAAACCTCCCAGTGCGTTGGGAACTCAAAGAAGGAATTTGCGGAGTACCATTTCCAACTACATACTACTCACCCATTGGTGGACCCGTATGGGCACGTGAGAAAAGCGTTGGGACCAGAATATGCCCACTTACATAATGTTGAGGATTTCTAGGCAAACTGCCAGGATGACAAAGAGGTGTGTGCCAGGCACTACATGAGGATGACTGCATACTTCGTAAGAAGGGTGCAACTGTTCCCTATACCGAATCAAGTTGAGAAAGATGAAAGCACAATTATGGATCACAGGTATAATACAGTCTCCAACTTACCGCTGCCTGCAATTGACTAGGACAAACATGAGGTTGATGACCTTGACATTGTGACTAAACCAATTGTGGCCCGAACTGAAGAATGGGTTAAAAGACAAGTGGCCTAGCTAAAGCAACAAGGAATGGTCCTAACATATGAAGGGCTAAAGAGTGAGCCCAGTACCACTGAAGATGTCATCGCCACAACTTCAACAGGCGAGACATCCAAATCTCCTCTGATCACCAGATCGAAGAAGAGGAAAGGAACGGAAACGGAGCAATCTACAGATCCCAAGGTATACACAAGGAAAGATTTAGGAGGCTCACCTTCCAAGAAGCCCAAGCGAATAGAGGGTACCATGGAGTAGCCTGTAATCCAAGAGTGTGAGGAAGAAAGGACAGATCAACTAGAACCTCTTTCGGCTCCCCCTGTCTTGACTGCCCCATCGTCTGTCTCCCTGGCCATGGTCGCCATGTCCCCGGTGGCAGCAGATATCTCAGTCCATCTTGCCCCTTCACCTCTGGTCAGGCCCATAATAGTGATTGAATCCCCCTCCACCGTGACTACTCCTCTTTTCTTCACCACCATGTAACCTACCATATCACTCCCATTAGCCATAGTAAAAGCACCAATGCTCGCTCCCGCATTGCTTGAGGCTTTCTCAAAACACATGCAAAATCTCCCTTCCAAGCTCTCCCAAATATTTATGGACCCCACCCTTCAGGCTGCCTTAGCACAAGTCCTCGCTACTGCTAAACCTTCACAACCTCCAACAGGACTACCATCAATGGAGGCCATGATGCTAATCTCTGAAGAATTGGAGAGATGGGAGCAAGAACCCTCGAAGCCAATTGAAGAGGAGGCCGACGAGTACCATGAACACCCGAGTATGAACATCAAAAATTTGATAGGGTGGCCTACGAAGAGGAAGGAGTGAGCTCTTCTGAGAGCAGAAATGAGGAGGAGGACGCCAGTGGTAGAGTCATCGTACAAACCTTCGATGACGATCTTGAAGAAGAGATGGCCCGATAGCTGAAACATGATGAAGAAGAGACAAAATGGTCACCTCCCAGAAAGGGGCAAGAGGGTGACAGGACAGCGGAAGATGTAGAAATCCCTGTAGGGGAAAAACAACTAGAGATTGTCCGACCTCCTCCTAGAGGAGAAGAAGATAGAGAAGAAGACCAGCCCAAGGAGTACATGCACAAGGATGAACAGATTGAAGAAATAAAGGAGAAGGAAATTGAGACAAAAGGATGTCCCCGAACGGGGAAATTGATTACTAAACCTCCTGTCAAACACCTCACATTCATCCAAGATTCTAATGAGGAAGAGGGAGACAACACGAAAATGAAAGGTGCACAAACAAAGGTCCGAATGGGGCAGGGCGAAGGCAATCAAGAGTGACCAAAAGGAGATTCTGCCATGCTCGAGTGGTTAGAGAGGCAGCTTGAGAAGAAAACTCCCACTCCTAAGGATCTAAGAGGGAGGCTAGAGGCTATCCTAGCCTGAGCACAAATCTCAACCAGAAAGGAGAAGAATCCTAAAGTTAGATCCAAGGTAAAAATGGATGCTTCTGGGTCCCGAACCGCACAGATAGCAACACCCATGGTAGGCCACGATGGTATAAGCTATAATGTTTCCACCATTAATTTGGGGACTGCTACCAGAGAGAAGAAGGTGGGACATCTTGAAGAGTAAATGGCTATAGTGGTGCACTTGATAAAATAGGACAAGGTCTCGAAGGATGAACTTAAAGCACAGGTGGTCGCCTTGATGGATTACATCCAACAATGGTCTTCAATGGATGACATGTCTACCACATCTGCGGCTCCACCCCAACTATTGTCCAGAGAAAAAATTGAAAAATTAGAGAAGAGAAAGAACTTGGACAAGACTACAAAGAGTTGGTTCCGACAGGTCCTGTACGTCGGGAACATGGGTATCAATCGGGCTGTTCGGACAACCAACAAGTTCTTGGATCTGAAACAATCTCTGGAGAGCATGAAGAAGCTTTTCACCGACTTCCCTGCAACATATGATTCCACCTATCCAAAGATTGAGGCCATCCTCCAGTTACCAAAGGCCACATGGGAAAAGGATCTCTCATTCAAAAGAGATGATTACTAGTTGGTGGGTGTGTGGAGGCAAGATTTTGATAACATAAGGGAAAGGTTGGAAAAAATAATGGATAAAGTGGATCCGAACATCGAATGGGTCAAGGAAATTAGGGCGGATTGCGCCCAATATCTGAAGTTGATGATGGAATATGGCATTCCCACGGTGCAAATGGATCCAAAGAAGATAAAGGCTTATTTTCAGAAGAAGATGGAGAACGAGATGTCCAATGAGATAACAATGGAATTCATGAGTTTCATCGCCTATGCCTTTTCCCATTCAGAGTTGTTCAGGGATCAATCCGTAAAGTATGATGAAGACTAGAAGAAGCTTGAGGACAACTCGAAAGAGTGGAGTTACCAGATGTTTTTGTCTGAGATTATTGAGGTGGACAAGCTCCAGCTAGTCATTCTAAAATTCATGGAATACGTAGCTTTGAAGAAGCAGGAGGGCAGCCCTATTATCAATGAAGAAATCCTGAAGGAATAGCTACAGCAAAAGAGCAGTCGGCAAAAGACAAAATGCTACAATGTTGTCACTAAAGGACAAAATAGGGAAAAGACAAGAATGTAATTTTAAATTGTAATATATTTGGGGGTAGGTAAAACCCTATTTTGTAGTGAATCTTGGCCACACAATGAAAATCAATCTTGGCCATTCATTTAGCTTTTTGAACACTATAAATAGGGGGTCTCCTCTCATTTCCAAAGGGAGTTGAGTTGTTGTAAAGACATGTTGCTAAAATTTATAATGAAAATATATTGACTTGGTGTATTTTATGATTTCTCCACATGTTTCATGGTCCAATCTCCATTGTTAAATGCTTTAGTTAGATTTATATTGTTGTTTTAGTTAGATTCAAAGTGCTTAGATAGACTTTAGTCATGTTGTTCTGTGATTTCACGATACTGTAGATTTCTTGGTTAAGTGGAATTTTGTTCCAAGGGAGTTGTCCATAGCAGAACCTCCATGATCATTGTTCACAGTTAGTTGCAGATCCAGGAACCTTCTCTCTTCCTTGCTCTTTTCCCTTTTTCTTAAGAAACAGTCCATGCCAAGGTCCATTGCACATTGTAAAGCCAAACTTAAAGAAAACATTGAAGTTTCATATTGCTATTTGAACCTACAAAAAATGACACCGTGCTCCCACTTCAGAAACTTCAAAATCTAAGATCCATTCCGCATCCAGCTACGTAAGTCTTCCCCATGATTATTAGCAAAATCACATCAAATATCAACTGAGGAATTCCATGCAAGTCATGACCTGACACCCGAGAGACCTTAGGGAGATTTTCAGCCACTTGTTGTTGGAAGATTTCCTTTCAAGAGAGGTAGTGCACATACGCATTACCTGTGTTGAGAAAGTCTGTAAAAACACCCATCAACAGAAGATAATCTAAATTTATTTTCTTCTAAGCTTTCAAAGCTATTCACATAACACTATTAAAACTCCATTAAGCTCCAAGTAAAACCAAGGAGGAAATCCTCCATTAAACCCCAATAAAAGTTTCAACAAACTCAAAGAACCCACCCCCACATAAGCATCCCCTTCCATTGGAAGACTACCCATAATTGTCACAAAAACCTTGAAAGGAGTAAAAATTCCAAGATCTCAAACTATCCATCCACCATTAAAGCTCAAATCAATATTTTCTCTCGTCATTTCCAAATGATAATAAAAAATGAGGGATCCCTTTTGCATAAACCTAAAAGTAAGGTTAGATAACTCAAACCTAACTCATATTCACCATCAACTCATTAATGACATTTATCTATTTCCACTTAAGGAATACCAAGACTAAAACGGTCAACAAAAGTAACGCCCAAAGAGAGTGCACCAATAAATCAAAATAAATAAGACAATTACCATTATTGTGAACAAATAGTTTCCAAAGTAAAAAGTGGCAACTCCACCAAATTGAATAAATATTCAAAAAGTACAAATATCTCAAACAAGTCATATGAACATGTAAGGGAGACATTAACAAGGTGAAGTGAAAATAACTCCACAACCAAAATATATAAAACCCAATTGGATCAAATATAAACTTCCAATGATTTAATAAAAATAAACATAATATATAATTTAATAAAAGCAACAATTAATTAAAAATAAATAAAGGGAATCTAAATTATAAATTTATTAAATTGAAATAACAAACTAACTAAAAAATTCACCCCATTATGAGAAGTGTGGAACATATTCCAAGAAGTTCAGTAGATCCAATAGTTGAGTAAGTCATTGATGGGAAAGTATCACAAACTCACATACAAAAGAAAACAAGTATGGAGATATAAGCATTTAAACTCACATTGACACTATTTTCCTTATTATCAAAGTGACAAGGATATCAATCTAAACATGAATGGAAACCTTATTACTCCATGAGCTGGAGTGATATGGTTAATTATCCATGGAAATTTACTTCACATGCCTCTCATTGGTCAATCACATATTTAAGTTGTACACACTTAGTGTACATGTAAAACATTATCATGGAAATCATATTTGAAGTTGTTGGAAATGTTTTCATTGATGTCAAAGTTGAGAAGACAAAGTTGTCATTGATGTCAAAGAAGAGATCCAAGTATAGTAGAGCAGGAACATATAGTTAACAACAAGTATTGTTCTGAAGACCAATTCTTGAATTAAATCGATCATATTCTGAAAATATAGATATAGTTGGAAATCATTCTTCTATGATACAAGGAGGACTGTATTTATTGTGAAGGATGAGGAACTATATTAGCTACTTGCTGAAACTGCACCTATGTGTCTTGTGTTGAAGTTGTTCAGGTTATAAGTGATCATGAACAATTATGGAAAAGACATTACATATGTTCAAGAGTATAAATGTTGCTAATTTTGTTCTAAAGAGGAAAGACTAGAAGTCTCAGAAAGAAACAAATGAGCGTGATAGATACCTTGGAGACATATCATTGATGCAGAAACAATATTTTGTAGATTTTTGTTCAAGAAGGAAACGATGGGAAAGATAAAGTTATGGAGTTTCATATTTAATTTCTTCAATAAAAGAAGAAAACATATTAAATTAATTTCTTCAAATGAAGTGCCACATTTTGGGAAGAAGAAAATAGATTAAATTAAAAAGGCTCAAAAAGACAAATCACAAAAGACAAAATAAAGAAAGGACAAAAGTCAGAAAAAGACAAACTAAAAAGGCACGATTTTTTTTCATAAAGAAAAATCAAATGTATCAAAAGGTGAAATTAAAAGTTTCTTTTAAAAAAAACAAACAAAAAATGAGAAAAATATGAAGTGGTGTGATCCAATGTTTAGAAGATGCAACTTCATTTAAAATGGTACAATTTCATTAGTAAACTTAAGTGCCCCATTCTAATATGAAACTCCAAATTTTTCTAAAAAATAAAAATTCAAATAAACATAAGTGGTACAATTTACCATTGATGCATATTCATTAATATGAAAGGGTATGATTAAGATAAACAAACAGATTTGAAGTGATTCCTTGAAAAGGTAGATTTTAAATGGTAGAATCTCTTACAAAAGGTTACAAATATAAATGTGCTTCAAATTCAGGTGTGGAGTGTGTGCAAGAAAGTATAATATCGTAAAGACACCAACATGTCCAAGTATAAGAAGATCTAATTTTTGGGAAGTTTATATTCAAATTTGAAGATGGAATTGTGAGAAGTATCATGGAAGATTTATAGAAGATTGTGTGAACAAAAGCGAGCAAATAGAAATATATATTTTATGAGTGATAAGGAAGAGAAGGAGTAGCACTATGAAGTGCAAATCTAATTTACATTAAGAAGATATATGTGTGATGAAGAGTAAAGAATAAAAGTTATATCTGAAAGATATACATGCAGATATAAAAGAAGTATAAATACAAATTTAAGAGAAAAGTTTATGACAGGTTTGTGAGAAGAGTATGTTGATATAAAAGAAGAAGATCTAGCATGGATGAAGCAAGAGTTTGAGCAAAAATATAGGAGTCCATGCAGAGATAGAGGACAAATTTGGGTAGATCTCAAGGAAGAAAGTTATGAAAATTTTATGTTATGATTATGACCAGTTTTGTATGAAGAAGTACATAAGTTCAATCTTATTTGATAAAAGAGAGTAAGCATAATTGTAATCAAATTAAAGAAAAGAAGTTGTGCATATGTTGAATTAGATTTGACAGGAAGAACATAGTGTGATTCGATCAGATTTGAAAGAAATATATTTCAGCAAAATTGTCCATCATCCATTGCAAAAGCAACATAAAAGGTGGAACATTGTTCTTTAATTTATTATTTTTGCTAAGTTGGTGCTTGGAAAGTTGAGGTTGGTTCCTCCAGTAGGTTGGTGCCTACGAAATTTAGGAGTTGGTGCTCCTTGTAGGTTGGTGCCTACTAAATTAGAGATAGGAGTTGGTGCTCCTTGTGGGTTGGTTCCTACTAAATTGTGAAAGTTGGTGATTCAAGTAGGTTGGTGCAGGCCTACATTCATTGTAAAACTTATATAATTCATAAAGTACATTAATTGTACCTTGTTTTTCTCCCGTAAGGGTTTCCACGTAAAATATCGGTGTCAAGTTGTTCATATTGTTATATTATTGCATAGTTGATATTGAGTTAGAGTTTAAAGTTGACAAAACTTGAGAGGGTAACATTTTGTTAATATACTGATTCACCCCCACCTCCTCTTAGTATATTTTTGTGCTCTTCAATTGGTATCAGATTCAGTTCCTTCAAAGAGAGCCTAACTGCTTGAAGGGAGATACTAAAGAGCATTCATGGCAGATAAAAATATAGTCAAGGCACCCATTTTTGATGGGACTAATTATACATTCTAGAGTATTAAGATGGAAAATTACTTGAATGCTCTTGGGTTTGATGTTTACAAATTTTTAGTAGATGGTTATACACCTCCATCAACCCCTCCAATGGATCAAGCTGGAAACAAAAGAAGTGAAAATAATGCCAAATCCAAGCATGCTCTTCTTTGCCATTTAACAGATTTTGAGTTCACAAAAGTCATGCATTAAAGTCAACAAAAGAAATATGGCTCAAACTTAAAAATATTTATGAAGGAGATGCCAAAGTGTGCCATAGAAAAATGGCCCTTTGACATTTTCATTGTCTTTTAGATCTTTTTTCACGATGCTTGGTCCATTTTGCTTAGATTTAATGTTGTAATGTGACTTAAACATTCCCATTAGGTCCTAAAAACTCAAATTATGATGTCTTGTGAAGGTGTTGTGAAGTGTTGTAAAAAAATTCTACACTTTTCTAGACTCTATTCATTATAATTCACCTAAGAATCACCTTTTCATCACTTGTCAGGTCATATTTTGAAGTGTTGTAAAGTCTTGTAACAAGATTTCACGCTTTTCTAGGCTCAATTTCACTCTTTACACCTTTCTTATGCTTTATTTGACCCCTTTATGCACTCATAAGGATTAATTAAGTGTGTTTTTTAATGTAAACCAGACAAAAAACATTAAATGCAAGATAATTCCCGACACACACTTTCAAGTCCAAGGTGGGACCCATTCGGCATGGGTAGCAAATGAGTCCCTCTTGGCTCAAAATTTAAATATTTTAAACTTTCTTTCGGGTTTTTATTTAAAATCACCTTATGTCGGCCTGTGATGAGGTATCAATGAGATACTAAGGAACAAGTGTGTATAAATAAGTGTTTTTACATCCATTTTAACTCTCATTCATCAAGTTCACTAATTCACTCATTCATTCAAGCATTCAAGCACTTTGCATCATTCAATCAATCATCAATCAAGTATCTTGGAGCAGCCATTGATATATCTTCATATTTCTTCAACAAGGTTGGTGAGTTTAGGACACTTGCATGTTGTTTATTCATCTTTCCTTGTTCATTTCATTCCATTTCTTCATTAAGGGTTTGATTACCAAATTGGGATTTGACCAAGGAAAATCCCTATAACCTAACCCTTAACCATTTTCCCCCTTTTGCATGTATGTTTGCAAACTTGTGTATGCAAATTTATCAAGAAATTAGGTGTTGAAAGGTGGTCAACAACTCAACAAAGTGTTTCAAGTCAACTACAACCTATTTCAAGCTTGGAGACAACCTACAACCTATTTTTTGTAAATTTGACTCTGTCAACCCAACAAGAAGACAAGCTTAGATTTGGTGCTACAAAATTGGTCCCTGATTTTATAGAATTTTGGGAGAGGAAAGAAAATTTCTCTAAAAAACAAAAAGGAAAACTATTAAAGTTTGGAGAAATAAGATAGATGCAAGAAATGAAGAAACCAATGCAAGTTCAATCTGCCTCTTCTAGTTTATAAGAAGAAGCACAAATTTAGGGGGAGTTGAGGTTGATATTATCTTTCATCCCTATGGAAGAAAAATGGAAATAGTAAAGATGTAAGTTAGACTAAGCTCGATGAAGATGAAGGCAATTCAAAGAAGTATGCTTCTATTTGACAAGCATGTATTACCAAAAGGGACAAAGACGGAAGCATGCAACAAGAAATCAATGAGTGAAGGCTACATATGCAAGATCCTAGAAGATGAAAGTATGTTGAAAAAGAAAGTTACAACAAAAGGGAAACTCTTGCATTGATGTCAAGAACCATAAAAGGAAGAATCCACCTGTGTACTATATCAACAATAAGGGAAGGTAATGGATTGGTATCTAGATGATGAAAATATTGCATATTCTTAACCCGTATAATGAATTGAAGACTTTCAAGATCCAAGAAAGAGGAGTATTAGAGCAAGCATGAGCATGAAAGAAACCTTGATAGGGGGAGTAATAGAGAATCTCCAAGAGAGGGAGAAGTGTATTCTTGTGCATTTGATGAGAGAACACAATTAGATGTTTCTAATGATACATTCATTGATAGAATCTTGATGAATATCCCTTTGCGATTGATGTCAAAGGGGGAGAGTTAGAAGAGATGAGGAAGAATATGTTGCCATCAATGACAAAGGAGCAGATTGTTGGAAATGGTTTCATTGATGTCAAAGTTGAGAAGACGAAGTTGTCTTTGATGTCAAAGAAGATATCCAAGTATAGTAGAGAAAGAACATATAATTAACAAGAAGTATTCTTGTGAAGACTGACTCTAAAATTAAATCGGGCTTATTCTGAATATATAGATATAGATGAAAATCATTCTTCTATGATACAAGGAGGACTGTATTTATTGTGAATGATGAGGAACTATATTAGCTACTTGTTGAAACTGCCCCTATGTGTCTTGTGTTGAAGTTGTTTATGTTATAAGTAATCATGAAGAATTATGGAAAAGACATTACATATGTTCAAGAGTATAAATGTTGCTAATTCGGTTCTAAAGAGGAAAGACTAGAAGTATTAGACATAAACAAATGAGCATGATAGATTCCTTGGAGACATATCATCGATGCCAAAACAATATTTTGTATATTTTTGTTCAAGAAGGAAACAATGTACAAGATAAATTTATGGAGTTTCACATTTAATTTCTTCAATAAAAGAAGACAATAGATTAAATTAAAAAGTCAAAAAATAGATTTAATTTCTTCAATAAAAGAAGAAAATGGATTAAATTAATTTCTTCAAATGAACTATCACATTTTGAGAAGAAGAAAATAGGTTAAATTAAAAAGGCTCAAAAAGATAACTCACAAAAGACAAAACAAAGAAAGGACGAAAGTCAAAAAAAGACAAATTAAAAAGGCGTGATTTGTTTTCATAAAGAAAAATCAGATGCATCAAGAGGTGTGATTAAAAGTTTCTTTTAAAACAAACAAACAAAAAATGAGAAAAATATGAAATGGTGTGATCCTGTGAGGCCCACCCTTATGCTACATCTAGTACTTGGATTATTTTGAGTTTGGTTATTGTATATGCCTATTGATACCATTGATGACAAAATATTTAAACGTTTAATTCCATATGATGATTTGATTTTGATTATGCCACATGTTTAGTAGTCTAACTATGATGATTGATCTAATTTTATGTTGATTATTGATTGTGTTTAATTTGAATCTGAAAACTTAATGATGAATGAATGAAACAAGTCGTGTGAACCAATCATGTTTCAGTTAGATGAGTATGAAAATTAAGGTTAATCAAATGGGATAAGATAGGTGGCTAATGATTTTTCAATTATGTTATAAGATCTTTATGCTATACAAATTATTAAACTTGTGTGAATGCAATTGTGATTCAAATGGTTTGATTATTATATGAACATGATTTACTTGGATGGATTAACGTGTGCATCGAATGTGCAGGTACATTTTCCATGGCCAATGGAAATTGGAGGCAACCCTGAGTAATTTAACCAGTGAAACAGAGCTAGAGTCCATATGGAGGGACTATAGTTCCATTATGTCATATATTTTATTTGTGATGTTATTAGTGAATTTTTGTAAATTATTTTTGATTGCCATGTCAATCCATCTAGGAGATGAGTTGTCCATCCAACTAGACAAACTCGGATTTGAACTTTTAGGCACTTTTTGGGGATTGAAAATTAATATTTTTATAGTGTTTTATGGGTTTAAGGTCCCTAGGGCAGGTACCTATGGGTTAAGTACCTTTTTAGCTCAAAATATTGGGTCAAACTCAAGATTGGGCACTCTTTTTGAGGCCTTAAAGATGTTTGACGAAAATAAAGTTTTGGGAAGTGGGATGGGGACTAGTCTCTTTCCATCCCCACTTCTCCAAGTTGCCTTGAAAGGCTCCCAAGATCTCACACATGTGTGAGAACACATGGGTGGGTGTGCCTAGGAGAGTGAATGGGAGGTTGAAAAATGTCAGCTCCCTATTCAAAGGAAATCAAACTTGAGTTCCTATAAAACAAACTCAAAACAAGGGTTATGGGATCCTTTTTGCATTCTTGATTTTGGTTGAATTTTGGGGGAGGAGTTTGAAGAAAAAGCTTGGAAAAAGAGGAGTTGTGTGGATCCTCAACCCATCCTTCCCTAAGCTTGGTTTTGAGGTAGATTCACCACTCTTTCTGTTTCTCTATGTGTTATTCGAAAGATTTCATGTGTATGTAAAAATGTGCTTGGTATTTTATCTCTTGTGTTTTGCTTGTATGCTCATTTCAAAATGCTTTTGGTTCTTGTTTTCTTGTATTGTCGAATGTGGTTTATGTGATGGGAAAAGGGTTGTATAGGGATAGGCTCACCCAAAATTTGGGAAGAGCATCCCTCGTTGGGGATGGTATGGAGTAGGAACCTCCATGGGGAAGTTTAATCCCTCCTTGAGAGGAGAGGCTCAAAATGGGTATGAGTACCCATATGTAATTGTGAAATGGTAGAAATGGTTTTGGAGAAAGAGAAGATATTAAAGAAGGGTTGCATGTGAAATGATGGGAGTATGATATTGACTTGTTCTTGTTGCTATCATTATAAGTCCCCATATGGAGTGTGTAGTCCACCCCCATTCCCCACTTTGGATTCTTGATGGAATCCTAAAGTTATGTGAAATTCCCTTGGGTGGGTGTGAAAATAATCTTGTGTGTATCATGTGTGTGTAAATGTTGTTTTGCTTGGTTTTGTTTGTACCCAATTCCCTCGGTTGCCTCCTAGCTCGGGGGTGGTTGGGTTTCCAACTAAAGGTTGGGAGGTGAGCTCCCCGTTGGCCATTGGAAATAATTTAAGCTTATGTGCAGATTTGAAGGAAATAGAGGACCATGCATACTTTGAAATAGGACCTTTTTGTATCCATTTGTTACAAGCAGTTTTGGGGTATTCCTCCCACAAAGATGAAGAACCTCCCCTTATTGTATGAAAGAAAGAAATGTATATTTTACCTTTGAGAAAGTTGCTTCTATTATGTTTTAAAAATATATATATGTACATTTTGTCCTATGGTTGTAAGAAAGGAACCTTGCATGTTATAATATATATATATATATATATATTGTTCTGTTGAAAAGTTTCATATATATGACTTTGTGGTGTTAGAATTAAATGTGTGTTTTACTTCAGATATTCATTCAATATAAACAGAATCATAATATAAATTTTACATTCTACTTTAATGTAAACATGGGTTGTTCGTTAAGCATTTATACATTTTCAATACACTCAATAACATAGGAAAGCAAATATCATTCTGTTTTACTGGTTTAAGGAAAGAAACAAAAAAAGAACGTTAGTATTCTATTCAAACCATTTATGGATGTTCCTTCAAAAGGAAGACTGTATTTTCTTTTAGATGTCTTTATCTCTCCTGTTTTACATGGTGGTATTTTAGGTAAACGAAATATCAGGATAATCTATCCATAGCAATAAGTTACGTAGCTACAGGGAAAGCATAGGCATAACATTTGGTCATAGGAAATTACTGCATTTTATACCTCTATTTGGTAAAAGAGAAAAAAAAAAAAAAGAGTTTATCTGTATTTAGAAATCTAGAGGAATTTTATTGCATTAGGTATTTTGAGTTATTCAATGCAGTGTTACGTTGACTATGAAGCAAATGAGAATTGCCTTAGATATACACATAGAGTAACATTTCATGAGCATCCAAAAGTGGATAAATACATAGGGGTAAGAAGTTGCCCCCTCCTAAAATAGAGGTCTTAGTCAGACAGGCTGCAAGCAGGTAACCTTAGCACGGGCTATAACAACATCGTTGATGCCCTCCAACCTGCCTGTGCAACAAGCCTATCATAAAGATTTCCTGCATTGGTTCATTATCCTAAAAATGAAATACTATGGGTTATATACTATTGTATGGGTAGGGTGTAGAGTTAAGCAGAAAATGTGTTATTACGTATCATTGCAATGTTGTAGCTGGTGTTTACCTCATGTTGGATCTCTACGAATGGCTCTCCTCTGTAAAACTCAAACTCCCATACGCTTGATACTTGAGTAGATAATTTTTCCCTCTCCCACATAGTCGCTATGGTTATCCTGTGCTCAGAAGTAATCAAAGAAAATTAAAAAAAAAGAAAGAAAGAATCTCTCAGAGCTTTAACCCTAGTAACCTATAGCATAGTTGTATAATTAGAGGCAAAGTAAGGACTTCACACTAGACCCTGATGATAGAAAAGTTATTGAGGAACTCCTAGTATTCAATTTGCAGAGAGATAGGTAGAAAGAAATTTAAGAGCAAAAACAATGTAGTAAAATAGAGGTACAATGGAAAGGTTAAGAGGAGAAGAAAAGAAACTAGTAGAATAATGATTTACATCTTATGTGCTACTGTAGGGGATGGGGGGACATGAGCTTACAAACAGCAGTAGTGGACCTGCAACATGAGCAAGAAAGGAAAAGAAAAAAAAGAAGAAAAGAGCTTAAAGTAATGAAGGCAGATGCATCAACTTACCCTAACCAAGTCTGCCCATTTCGATTGGTTCGAGCTTGTCTAGAAAGTTGAATAAGGGGACTAAAATAAATTACTTGCTTCTCATTTCAAGCCTTGCAGGGTCACTTCCTTAAAGACTTGGCGGCATGCTTCATTATCCAATGGTTGGTTAAGCTGGTATGAAAAATAAGAAAAAAAAACAACATAGAAATCGCAACACAGCCCTGTGTAAGGCCCTACTCCTCACGTATCCTGGTTCTGTCACCATCGTAGCTGCCTTTCTGTACCATTTACTTGAATTCCTTAGTGGCTGCTAACATATTGTCAGATAGAGTTGTATTTTCTCTCAATTTTAAAGTCCTCAAAAGACTCACTCGGGAGTGGTAGAATTGACTAAGCTTTCACATGAATGAGACGTAAAAAAGAAAAAAATAAGAAAAAAAAAAACCAAACCTTAATCTTTGATTTTGATACATTTCGTCACTCTGTATCACTGGTGAGTAGGCTAATTTTAGGGAACTATCACCTTAGTTATATTTTTAAATAAGATGTAACTCTATATGCATATGCATAAGGGAGAGCATGTACTACACAGTCAAAACAAGTCACAAAGTGAGGGCTTGCGATTAAATATTTATGATCTCTCGATATTAATATTCTACGCACATTATTTCATCATACTTAATTTTGCATAGGAATAATATGTTACGATCAAGTATAATTTAGATTGGTTCATATTTTCTTTCAAAAGAAGGTCGTTCTTCACTTTTTCAAACAGAGGAATAAAGAATGAATAAAGAGGGAGGCGTAGGATGAATCTATTGTTGCTCATGTCAAAATTTCACCAACTAAATTTTAAATCATGTTATACTAGATAGGAGGGAATGCATCCCCACGATTAAATCTTAAGAAGTTATTCTAAAACTTAATAATAATGGAGTAGGTTAGGATTTTCCACTTATCCCTTAAGAAAGTCTAACTTAAATATAGAGCATCTTATACATTGTTCTTTTTAACATTTTTAGAGAATAGAATGATTCCTACTCCCCCACCTTGAGAGGGGTCACAAATTAATTTAAAATGTGAAAACAAAAAAAATAGAAAGTAAAGTAATGGTTGTTAGTAGTACTCCTTAAAAAAAAAGCGAAGTTACTTGTTTATTTGTTCTTGCTCTTTCAAAAGGGAAATAAATTAATATAGCTAAATAGATATATTTCTATTATTTATAGTATTAATTATCCTCATAATTATTCATATATAAAACAATAAAAGTTACTTAAAGTTATTCATTGTTGTTTCTTTAACAAAAAAATTAAAAGTAAATTAATATTGGTAAAAAAACATATATTTATATTATGTATAGTATTAATTATCTCCATAGTATTCATATGTAAAGAAGAAGAATACAAGGCTTAGTAGAAAATATTTATATATTGGTAAATAATTAAATAACAAGTAAATTTGAATATATTTGCTATTAAAAATGAAATATAACGTAGTAGCATTAGGGTTGTTAATAGCTAGTTTGTACTAAGGCAAACCCACCTAACATGATCCTATTGGGATAGTACTAGTGCACATGTTCAAAGACAATCTTAATCTTAAGTTATATTCAATTGTATGTAATCTTATGAATTTAAAATAAAATGAAATATATATATTTATTTAATTAGTAGGGATGAGTAAATAATTAAATTAGTGATAATTAAAAATAAATAAGCAAATAAGAAAGTTAATAGATAAATTATATTATCAATATCTTTCTCATTCTCATAATTGAGTTCCAAGGTGGAATGTTTAATGTAGACTCCTTTGATATCATCGAGGTGATTTAAATGGTAGGGTTGGCAAGTAGAATAATGTTTTGTCAATAAGTCCTTAGGTTTAATAGTAAATCAAGTTTGAGGATATTTATATGTTTTCCCCACATGAGAAACCTTACCAAGGAGGTCTAATAAGGACATTAAATTTCATGCGAAACTGAGCATCAACTCTTGATTTGGTACTTAAGGGTCTAGTAAACCCCATATTTGGATTCAACCTAAATTCATTTTTGTCCCCTTACCTCGCTCTTGGACTACATGGTGGTGATGATGTTGCACGAGCATTGTCTCCTGATGCACAATATAGGTACCATGCTCATGTAAGGTTGTTAAATGTTAGTATTTTATAATATCATTCAAAAAAAAAATTGTTGGTTGTGTTTTTATCTTAATGTAAATTGATGAGGGCGCGACCCGAGACACAGAAAATAACCCACAAACAAGAGAATAAATTTATTATTCAGAAAATGGAACTTCTTACATGCAGAGGATCTCAAATCCCCAAGTTCTACAACATATGCAAGCTATAGAAAGCTGCAGATTAACCCTTTCGCAATATGCGAGCTTGTCCCCCAAAAAGTTACCAAAAAATTAGAAAACCCGCCCATAAATAGAGCTCCTCATTAGTTTGGAGCCAAAACAACATTCAAATTGAGTTTAGGCGGTTTGGCGCCGAAAATTTACAACATGGAGTTCAAATTTGGAAAGGGCATTTGCAATGGTAACTTCTAGAAAGTGCGCCAACTTCGCGGGGCCATAACTTTTGATCCAGGGCTCCGATTCGCGAACCGTTCGAACCGTTGGAAAGCTCTCGAAGTCAAGAATGCGCTTGAAATCCGCTACGCCGATTTTGGCAAGTTTCGGGGCCGATCCGGAAGCTCTAAGTGCCTCAAATCCCACTCGGAAGATTTTCAGGTGCAAATCTGGGCAACAAAAACTGCAATATCTTTCCACCCAGGAAGAGAAAATAAAAACCGTGAATTGGGAATTTTATTATGACGAAAAGGGTATCCAAAAATGTAAAAACATCTGAAAAATGATAAACTTGAAATTTCACTATTTTTGGGTGATGCAAGATTGCCCTTACACCGGATGCTCACGCCGGACACCGAGGGTAATTTGAGAAGTGACCACATCACGTCTCGGATGGTTGAGAAAACCAGCCGGTCCAAGCTGCTACCTTAGATAGCCAGGATGAATCTTCAACAGGCCTTCCTCTCCATTTCACAGATATTCTTCATACTGCCTGTTTCTGGTACTCCTTCCCACACGACTATCCAAGATTGCTTCAACCTCCTCCTTTTCTGAAGTAGGTGCTGGAATCCTACACTGTTCCATCATTGGTACTTCCTCTGTGCCACCGTCATGATACTCTGTCAAATCTGAAATGTTGAACACAGGGGAAATATTGATCCCATCAGGCAACTCTACCTCATATGCATTCCCTGAATCATGCGTCTTTAAAATCTTACAGGGACCGAACTTCTTCATCTTCAATTTGTTATATGTTCCCACTGGAAACCTTTCTTTCCTCAAGTGGACCATCACTTCATCACCAATCTGAAACTCCTTATACCTCCTTTTCTGATCTGCCTTAGCCTTATACTGCATATTCATCTTGTTAATATGTTCTCTTACCTTCTCATGTATATCCTTGATGTGTTCTGCAAAATCTTCGGCTTCAGCACTTATTTTCTCCTTGTGGTCCATCTTCCTCAATTCTGGAGCTGTTCTGGGACTACCTCCATACACAATCTGGAATGGTGATCTGCCAGTGCTTCTGTTGACAGAATTGTTGTAAGAAAATTCTGCCTGGGGTAAGATCAAGTCCCATCCCTTAGGTTTATCTCCTACCAAACATCTCACGTTAGGTTACCCGGTCTGGTAAACAGCCTGCATCTGTCCCATCATTTTGGGTGGTGTGCGGTGAACCGGCTCTGTCTTGACTTCTTCCACAAGGTCCTCCAAAAGTACACAAATTTGGTATCACGATCACGAAGTATACTCTTTGGGACCATGTAGCCTCACCACCTCTTTGAAGAACAAGTCAGCAATGTGGACTGCGTCATGGGTCTTTTGACATGGGATGAAATGTGCCATCTTTGAAAACTTGTCAACTACCACAAATACTGAATCATTCCCTCTTTGTGTCCTTGGCAAACCAAGAACAAAGTCCATACTTATATCCTCCCACGGCCTCTCTGGTACAGGTAAGGGCTGATACAAGCCTGTATTCTGGCTCACTCCCTTAGCCATCGACATACCTACAACTTTGTACAAAACTTCTTCACATCCTGTGACAAGCTGAGGCCAATAATGAAATGCTCATGATAATGGCAATGGTCTTATCGCGACCAAAATGTCCTGCCATTCCTCCACCATGCTTCTCCTTTATCAGGTTCTCCCTCATGGAACTCCTCGGGATACACAATTGACTTCCCTTAAATAACATGCCATCTTGGATTATGAAATCCAGCCACCTTGTCCTGTCCACTGTAACAGGTTCCTTGCATGCTTTCCAAGCTTCTGCAAAATCTGGATCTTCTGCATACAGTGTCTTGAGTTCATTGAACCCAACCACTTCAATCTGTATCTTTGTCATCAATGTATGCCACCTGCGCCAAGGCATCTACAACCC
>VDFB02321494.1:0-13557 GCA_007258455.2 Sequoia sempervirens
GAGGAAATACACTTGAACACAATACTTAGGAAGTATGTGTTGGTTTTTTTTAAGAACCAATCAGATCTCGCCAAATACTATGAGGTTGCCAAATTCAATTCTTGAATACTTGAGAGATAATTGGCCAATGAACGAGATGAAGCTATAATGTTTCTTCTCCTGTGCTTCGGGCTCTGCAAGATTTGGGAGGGTATTCCCATAATGTATATCTTATGACTCTCCTAAAAAATTAACTGATACATTATATAAAAAAGTAGATATATTCCCATCAGAAGCTAAGTAGATGAAATCCTTCAAGAAATTGGCACTTCCTTAAAAGAATTAAACACCTAAAGCCGGGAATATAATACAATATCGACCATAACAAAAGGTAGATCAATTAAAGATTATTTATGAATGTTGTTCTCAAATTGGATAATCAGAACCATGGGAAATGCATACAAGACTTAAGATCAGTGCCATATCTATGGGCTAGGATTCTGTTAAAAGATGCAAGACAATTGAGAGGGGGGGGTGAATCAATTGTCACAAAATCAAACTTAAAAACTCCAACACATATCAATTTCGTAACCACACTATTTTTTATTATGTATGAGCATTAAACATAGATAAAAAAAGTAATTTAACACAATAAACACCAAATTTTTATGTGGAAAACCCAAGGAGGGAAAAACCATGGTGAGAATTAACTCACAATATAAAGTAGTTTCAAACTGAAAATAAAAGGCTCACTTCCAAGGGATCACTGCCCTGAAAGAACTCATTTTCTAGATACAAAAGCTTGATGCTTACAAGAGAGGCTCATTGCCTACAAAAATATTGAAAAAAAAAATTGGGATTTACAACCAAAATGAACTGAGAATAGTGCAGCTAACAAGTGTTGATGTAGTTCCAGTGATGCTCAATAGAATGATTCGACACACTTCATCTTTTTTGCTCACTTCCAACTTTTTATTCGTAACTGCTTCATTGACTTTGCATATCCACACACAATTCTATTTCTCTATCTCTATCACACTCTTAAAACTGTCCAACATATTCATTTATATACCTTTTATTTTCCATAAGTATCAATTAGGTCGGCCTAATTAGATGCATTACATATTTATAAAAATTACCAACTGTAGGCTCCAATCATTCACAAAATATTTCCAAGAAAGTAATTCAAACATCCAACACGCTACATTACGTCGGCATAGACCAAAAATAGGTCGCACATATATCTACATAGCACAATTAATTTATTGCATTACTATTATCACAAGAATTCAGCTAGGAATAGACTTCAAAAATCAATAAACCTTTTGTTGGTATGAGCACCAAAGAACATAATATTCTAAACATGCATGCCTTCAACAACCATAATCAATTTCTCAAAATTGCAAGCATTGATTGCCAACTCTAGAGGAATGCAGACTAGAATACCGAAGCTCCTAGAGCAGCTCAAATACTAGTTTAAATACCCAACCAAAATACCAGATCAAGCATTGTCTTCAACTTGCAGTCACAACATGGTGACACCAATGACAACACAAAACTATAGAGATAGTAAATCTTCTTTGTTTTTCAAACAATCTCCCCCTTTGTCATTGATGGAAACATGTAAAAAATTTATCCTTGAATCTCTCCCCATACTCTAACTCTCTCCCCCTTTGACATGAATGGAAAAGGGCGACCGAAATGGATGCAAATAGAGGTTTAAACATGGTGACATCAAATCAAAAAGATTCCAATTCTTCAAAAACTTCCAACCATCCAAAAAATTTCAAACACTAATTCAATTAACTTATTTTTCTTTCCTTTTCTTCTTCACCAAAGAAAAAACAACAGAAATTTAACACTCATGATTCAAGTAAAAATGAAACTCTTCACCTCAAACACTTTCTTGTATCTTTCCTCAAGAACTGGATGTAATTTCTTCTAGTTAAATGTAGCTAAATCTATTCTTGTGCAGATGCTTTCAATTAAGCCTAATAGAGTAAAAGAAGGTGACCAATATGAACACTATCTTTCAACATCTTTTGCATCAGTGAGTATTCCAAAAAGATGGTCTAAATGGACCTCAACAATTTCCTTAAGGAGCCAGAAGGTTTCCACCACATCATCTATTCTTCTTTCTACAACAATCAATTCATCTTGCAATTCCCAACTCTTAATCTTCGCTTCCCTTCTTTGTCTTCAAAGATATCAAAATTATTTCCAATGTTGTTCACTTCAAATTCAATTGCTTCAATTTTACTTTTGAAATTATCTACTGCAGCAGGCCACCAAAGACAATATTTGTAAATATCAGATAATTCTTTAATGTATTCCTTTGTTTCAATGATCAGTTTAGATAATTTCCCCTTAGCTTTAACACACCTCTTTTCAACCAAGGCTTCAAACTTACATCCTTTTGGACCTTCAAGCAACATTATTTCTTCAACAATCTCAACTAGCTTTTTTGGCAAGGAATCAGAAACAGTTGATACTACAATACCTTTCCAAAGTAGATATTCTACCAATGCATCATCAATCTTTAGTCTATCAATAGGAGAGGAAACATTCCATAATTCATCAATCTTCTTTGTCTTTCCCTTAACCATCATAAATTGGATATCATCAGGCTCAAAGGATCCAGATCAGTCAAGGATTCTTTCTCCTTTTCTTCTGAAATGTCAACGATATCTTCAGTTATAAATTTTATCTTCTTTGATTATAGAGGGGAATCACTAATGACAACCTCTAATTCTCTTTTACTGGAGGAAGAGCCCACTTCAAACTGACTCAATACAGATATACTAGAGCAAAGATTTGTTTTCAAGGATGTGAAATAAGATTTGCACAAACTTGCATTATCTAGCAATGCTTCCAAGTATTTGTAGACTTGTTTCCCAATAGGAATACTAAATTACCATACCACATTATCTTTTCTTGGTAGGCAACTCAAAAAGTAAAACACCAAGCACACTAGCAAAGATTTGAAACGAAAGGGATACCCCTCAATTACTGACATTCAAACATTTTTAGAAAGATTATCAAACAATAAGCTACAGAAATCAAATTTATTGTTCTCCTTAACCATCATATGTGCAATATAAACAACAATAGATGATGTGGAACCTTCACGATTTCTAAAATAGATCTGGTAAGAAATTTCATATGCAACGTACCTTATAGCCAAATCCTTGAGAGTTTTTATCAATAGAGCTCGTGGGTCTTTACTAATGCCAGTGAATTCCTCCACATCTTTTTACTTCACAGTTTTCTTTCCAGGAAGATCCCCAATACTGCATAAGCCAGTAATCGCCTTGATCACTTCCTTCATAACTAAGTAGGGTTTATACAATATAATACTTCTATTCTTGAAATGATTCAACAAGAAGAAAATAAACTCTTTATCAACAACCCACGAAAATTCACTCCACAAATCCATACCTAGGGTTTTTATGTTTTGAAATTCATTTTCATTCAGCCCTAGTTCCATTTATTTCATCTTTCTATGATCAAATTCTTCTAACTCAACTCCTTTTAGCTTTAGAGGGATGACACCACTCGATTCTCTGTCCATTTCTACACTTTCTTTAATTCGTTAATCAAGACTTCATTTTTCTTCTTCCCCTTTTACAAACAAAGAAAGGATTCCAGATTACCTAAGTCAATTTTTGAATTCCCTTCATAATTGCTTCAAGCACACTTCAAGATCACTCCAGAGCACCTTCCAAGTCCTCAAATGCTCAATTAATCAAGAAGACTTACATAATTTAACTTAAACACCATCAAATTTACCCTCAATGCATTAAATGCATCAAACATCAAAAAGTTGCTAGAAACATTCTTCTCAACATAAAAAACCCTAATTCGATCTGCAAATCATCATGACAACATGTTTTCTTCTTGTTCTTTTTCCACAACCTCTGATTCTTTATTCTTCGCATCTTATCCTTGTGGCAACTTCTGATAGACCATTTATTCAGGGGGTTTTTATAATTTTTTGATAATCCTCCACCTAGGACCATGCTAGTTCTAATTCCCAGAGGATTTACCTATATCGGATGAGGGAACAAACGCACCAGTATCTTTAGTTTTTTCTTCTTCTTTCTTCTTCCATATCTTATTCATCTCTTGCTTCATTTCTTGTTTGTCTTTACCAAATCATTCTTCTCTACCGGAGCGAACATATTCCCTTTCTTTCTTCTACAATCCTTTGAAACATGTCCTATTTTATTACAATTATAACAGATGATATTTTTTTGATTACTCTGACCTCCATTTCCTCTCAATCTACATTGATTTGCTCTATGTCCAAATTTGTTATAGGTATAACAATAGCCATCAAAGAACTGATTCATTCTGTCTTCATTAAATCTATTACTCATTACTTGACTTATCATTCTCACCTAAGTTTTTCATTCAGTAGCTTTATGTCCAACCTTCTTACATTCAAAATATTGTCTGGTGAAGGGACTGGAAACTAATTATTCCTGCTCATGCATTTTGTCACCTTGTGACCATATTTATTACAGGAAAAAAAAATACCATTGAAAGAGGGATACCTTTGTGGATTAGGCTATCTCATAGGTGGTCTCTTTGTAAAATTTCTTGAATTTCTCTTCTGCTTGCCTTTATCTTGAATCATCTGATTGTCCTTAAGACTTTCACCTGCACCATTTCCTAAACCAGCTTTGTCTTTACTTGATTTTTGTCTAGCAAGCAATTCTCCAAGCTTATCAAAACTTGATTTCAAATTATTCTCACAAAGATTTTACTTTTCTAGTTCAAACTAAAAATAAAAGGCTCACTGCCAAGGGTTCACTTCCCTGAAAGGACTCATTGTCTAGATACAAAAGCTCACTTCTTACAAGAGAGGCTCAGTGCCTTCAAAAATATTAACAAAACAAATTGGGCTTTATAGCCAAAATGAACTGAGAATAGTGCGCCTCACAAGTGCTAATACAGTTTCAATGATGCTCAATAGATTGATTCAACACACTTCATATTTTTCGCTCACTTCCAACTTTTCATTTGAAACTGCTTCATTGACTTCACATATACACACACACTTCTATTTCTCTATCTCTATCACACTCTTAAAACTATCCAACATATTCATTTATATACTTGTTCTTTTTTGCAAGCATCAATTAGGTTGGCCTAATTAGATGCATTTCATATTTACCAAAAATACCAACTATCAGCTCCAATCATTCACAAAATATTTCTAAGAAACTAATTCAAACATCCAGTACACTACATTATGTCGACATAGACCTAAAATAGGCCACACATATATCTGCATAGCACAATCAATTCACCGTATTACAATTATTGCAAGAAGTCGGCTAGGAATAAGCTTCAAAAAGCAATAAATATTATGTTGGTCGCCACTATGTTGTATGAGCACCAGAGCACATAATATTCTGAACATGCATTCCTTGAACCACCATAACCAATTTCTCAAAACCACAAGCATTAATTACCAACTGTGGAGGAATGTGAACTATAATACCAAAGACAGCAACTCAAATACCGGTTCAGATACTAGACCAAAATACAAGATAAAGCATTGTCTTCAACTTGCAGTCACAACCTGGTGACATCAATGACAACAAAAAACTGTAGAGATAGTCAATATTCTTCATTTTTCCAACATAGTCAAAGAAAATTGAACTATAAGGTAAATTTAATCCTAAACATTGATGATCTATGTGAGATTTCTTTACAATTCACAAATTAACACTTAGATTTTATGACTACACAATAACAATAAAGATTAATTAAATGATACTTGATCATATTTTCATTAATAATTCACATACAACATATAGCTAGAGAGATGATAAACTCAAAGGATTTGCATTATTGCTTAGGTATATTTAGAAACCATACAATTGACAAAATTCACTAACTAGACTCAATGATTAAGATAAAGACTTCAAAATTGTTCTCTCTATGTTCACCATTTGCATTATTCGGATCCAGAATTCAACAAGAGACCTACACTAATGGCCTTGGATTCCCTTTTATAAGAACAAGGGAGAAAAAACAAGCTTTAGGCCAAAAGTACACTTGTCATATTTTCATTTGACCAGCATGACAAAAAATCCCTTTGTAGTTATATTTACACTTTCAATTGGAGGGAAAGTGTATGAGACAAAAAATATTTCAATTCGCCGAAGAAGATCAACCCGCCTTCCAAAAGGAACATTCACGTGTTATAATAGCTTTATAAATTTTTCCTTATCGACCAAAATTAACCATGTCCATGCCAAGTCAACAGAGAAAGAGCACAAAGAGAATAGAAATCAAGTGACTAATTCATCCAGATCATCACTTGTGTCATAAACCTTTATGCTAAGAAGAGAATAATATTCTGTAATACCTCAACCAAAGCCTAATTTTTACTATTTCCAAGCTATGTATTGTTCTTCTTTTGTTCATTACTCACTAGATTCCTTATCATTAATGCATAAAAGCTTATACAATAAACTTCTCCAACCATGAATTATATTCATCATCAATGGGCCATTGTGCACTAAAAAAAATATGCACCTTCTCATTATGTTGTGTGTACCTGGCATTAGTCAGTGATCTAGCCTCCCTGACAAATACTTTCATCCTCGTTTCAACTCCAACCATATTGCCAATATGGGAATTCAACATTGAGTAATCAACTTCACTCAACATATCTTTAGCTCGAGGCAACCATCCTTCCAATTCATCTTTCCAGTTGGAAAATTCCATCAATTTTCCCTTATCATTAAATATTTTTGGCATAACATGCACTTCCATGTCTTTGAACATTTTCAATTTGTTTTCAAGTTGCATTCCTAACTTCCCATGGAAGGTTGTTATCTCACTGATCAGATCAATGGTCTGCAATATCTCAAGAATGTGAGTAGGGACCTTTGGATATTCATTAGCTTTAGACATTATTTCCTTCAGGGTTCCCGCTTTAGAGCTCCATTGACTCCATTCATCTTGGAAATCCTTCTGAACCTACCAATATTTAATGTTGGCATCATGAATACTCTTATAACCTACCTATACATCATCAACTTTGTTGACCAATTTGGTCACTCTATGTTTCAACACATCTTCAAAAATATCATTGGCCACTTAGATGGTTTCAAATTTTTCCTTCTTTGTGTGTTCCTTTTCTGCTTTCAAGGCTTGATTCAAATCTTGAATCCTAAGGGATAAGGTTTCTTTGTCTTGAGTAGAAAAATATGAAGTAGAACTGGTTGGGGATGGTAAACCTCTTTGTGCAGTAGAAAACACTCTATTATGCTCATCTATCAATTTATTGTATCTATCTAGAAACTTATGGTAGTTGGCCTCTATGATCTGAGTAGTGTCCACAGTCAACATTGCAATGTGCATTTCCAGTTGTGTAGCAGCAGTAGTTGTCATCTCTGTTGATCTCTTGACAATCACTACTCCAATTTCCTTCTCTACAGATTGTATGACATTAGGTTTTCCTGTGTTAGGAGCCATAGACCAAACAACCAATGTATGCAGTCGAGGACTAAAACCTGAACCAAATACCTTGTTGTCAAAAGCTTCCTCAGAAACGAAAGTGTTAGGATATTTGCTAACTGCATCTAATGAAATGGCAGATGAAATGTCACAACTAGGTAGAAAAAGTGCACCACTTCCTTTCACTAGTGCCCTTGCCTCTTCTAATGACATGTTAGCTATTTCTTGTTTTATTTTGTCCTCTTCTTCTCTCTCAAATTCTTGCAAAGAAGGGTCAACTTTCTACCTTGCTTCTTCAATCCTTCTTTTGATGTCAGCACTTTTGACATGGATGATGAATTCCCTAAATTCCTTAGACTTGATAAAAGCATCATCACACATAAACTCAACACAAGCTTTTATCCTAACATCATCATCCTTAGCTTCATCATATACCCATTTCAAAACCCTACTAGGTGGAACCATAATGTTTAATGCATCATTTCTCTCTTCAGGGAAATCCTGATCCACTTCCTGCTCCACAAGGTCATGTTCACCGAATTCCTGTAGGAGTTGAGCCTCTCTAATATGCTCACTTTCTGGGTAATCCACTATTGGGGCTACAACAGGTCGTCCACTAGTCTTACTTGATCTTACATGGATTCTTGGAGTAGAAGATTGAGCCGGATGACTCCTTATTTGAACATCACAATTTCCTTTAGCAACCTTAGCCTCAATCTCAGCTTGCTTCACCTTCTCAAAGAAACTCATATCACATAAATCACCAAGCATCAATTTTTTCTTTGCAAACTTATCCTCCACTTTTGAATAAGGGCTGACATACAAAGGGTTATCCTTTATCATCCTGTCCTCTATTGCACATATCTTTCTCCATGCATCCTTTCTTCCATTGACTTCCTCATCAGTAGATAAAATCTTGATTACATCTTCTTGAAAATAAAATTGATGAGCTCTTGTTCCCAATGACCTAGCCCTTCTTTGAGCTGAGATTACCCCTTTGGGATCACTAAACCTAAGGACATCCTGGTTCAACTTGTAATTATTTAGAAGGGAACCAAATCTCTCAATGCCCTCCTTTGAAGTACAACTGAAGTATGCAAACTCCACATTGGGATTCACAAGAGAAGCTTTCTTTGGTCCTCTGAAATACTCTTTTTCCATGGCATCCATTTTCCACATTTATTCCATAAAATCTTTTCTATCTAACACATAAATGGGAAATTTGTGAGGTGGCACCAGGGTTCCATATATCTTAATTATGGTGTAATTGGTATACAAATACCAATCCCCCCAATTGAATTGGTGCTTGGTGTCCTGTGCATGTTCTAGTGGCCTTGTCATCTCGTTGAAACCTTGTGAAATCCTTTGCACAAGTTTCAAACCAAGTTGTTCGAGCACCAAGAACTTGAAAATATTGCAAAACATGTTATAATAAGAATGTGGAGAATGTACATCCTAGATATGTGGGTATGTGCAGGATCATGATGGGAAAAAAAGTGGTGATATGATGGGTATGTGTAGGGGTATGCGGCTGATGGATTTTTTTTACCAAAAATTGATGAAACGAAAAGGGTTTTTAAAGGAGATTTTATAAAGGGTCCAGAAAATTCAATTACTAACTATTATCCTCAGTTTCCAAATTAATTTAATAGTATCAAACAATTGTTTAATGGGGAAATAAAGAGGAATCATTAAATAATTTACAATCACTTATTAATAAAAATGGAATGACATGCATATCAATGAATCAAGGTATATCGAAAGAATCTTATATAAGCGATTTATTAGTATAAGTGAGATTCATCTTTATTCAAAGTAAATTACTTACAGGTGCAACATAACTGACCATTCTAAGGTTGTTTTCACAAGATAATTTTTCTCATACATGTGTCCACCACCTAGACCTGCAAGAAAATGTTAGTGAATAGGGGTTTGCCTTGGTCAAACCCCGTTTTGGTAGTCAAACTTTTAACTGAAATAAAATAATATAAAGGAAAGATGAATGATCACCTTATGATGTTGCAACTCACCAAGACTCTAACAATAAGCTCTTGATTGATGGTGATAGAACTTTACGTGAAGGCCTACTTGAATCATGAAATATTCGTCACACATGTTAGCTCTATATAAACATGATATATGAATGACTTGTCATGATGATTAGGCATTAGTATTACTATTACACAATGACGAGATTACTCTGTAGAAAGTAACACTATTAAACATTATAAACATTAATTAACAAGATTCCTAATTCACCTTCCAATGCATACTTAACAAGTTCCCTTGATTTTTCTTCTCTTTTTTAAAAAATACTAGTATACATGTATTCACCCAATCACCGAATTCAATGCGCTAAACCTTTTTAATTTACTAGCCATTTCCCACATATTTCATATATTCAATGAACATGCTACACATTCCTCTATATCTTTTCTACTGAAAAGTATTAAAACACGTGTAAATTTTAAAGGTATTATTTAAAAAAATAAGGGACACAATGCTACATATTAATAAAATTCTAAATCCAACTTCCCGTACTTTAGTAGAAGTAAAGACATCTTTCCATCATTGAAGAAGAAGAGTAGGATCCTTTAGTTAATTTCTCTTTAGAACAAAATAACTAACTAATAGATCAAGAATGTGCACTATGGTTATGCTAAGGTGTTAAAAGACATTATTCCTTTTAATGATTTAGTTTTCCAAAGGAAAATACCTAACTCTTCTTTATTTCGTTCTTTAAGATTCAATCCATTTTGGACACAACAACCTTTCAATAGCTAATTAGATGAAAATGTTTTTAAAAAATGAAACTAAATAAATAAATTCTTCTTGAATCGAGGCTATGTCAAGTGGGGTCTATAACAATTAATTTGATTCACTGTATTTTGAAATGGTTGACTCAAAGAAGATATGGAAGAAAACTAATTCTGAATTGGGGAACACACTACAGTTTTCGTCAGTTAATAGAAGGAATTTGGTCAACACAAAAAATTAAGTTGGTGAACACAGAAAAGTACAGAAGTCAAATGCATCACTGCAATAGATTTAATAAGGATTGGATCTTCTAGCGCTTAGCTTTCTTATAAGAGTGATTTGCATAAGGCATAACTTTAATCTCCCAAAAAAATTAATCAGACATCCACTCTTGTGAAAACAAAATTAAAAACCATGGGTAAAGGAAAAAGTATTCTTAAGTTTTCCTATAAATTTCAACTGTACGACAAGATTCTCTGTGGTTCATCCAAGTATATTTGAACCTTTAGGAACATCAAAAATGATTAACATTGCATGGGAGGATATTAGCAGATTGACAAATTGTACAACTGTGCGGTATGGTGCATCAAGAGAGATTTTCCATACAAGATTAGGCCGTGTGATGAGATTGATAATTCTTAGATAAGACAAATCCGTCTACATTTTGAAAATATAAATCTCTTTGATTTCTCCCATAATAAATAGGAGATGCTATACAACGTATAGATTCTAAATCTCATACTAATTGTTCTGACTTCTACGTATGTGGTATTATGAGGAAGAGATTGACAGACTTAATAATACCCCAGTTTCAAAAGAGCTCATGGTTTAAGCGGGTACAATAGGTGTTGGTCTCAACTTTCAAAAGAATACCACATAAGTAAATAGGCTTACAAGTACACACCATTTGAAATGAAAAACTTGTGGAATGAAATGTAAAATGGATTCTATGAGAAATGATGCATAGTGAAAAAAATACAAAGCAAACTTGTACATCCTATTACAAGAAATCTGTAGTATATATTTAGATATATTGTCACCGTAAGAAAAAGAAGCAAGAAAACTGAATCTCAGTTGTTACTTAACAATGTCAACATCAAGGCTATTGGCTTGTGATTTGAGACCCGGTGGGCACGCCCTCAGTGCTAATATGATTTGCATAAATGATTAATGAGTTGAAAATCTGAATTTTTAGCAATCTCATGGTTGGAAGATTCAGTCATCCTCTTAGCCAACGAATATTGTGTAAACTCGAGAGAGGCAGGTTCACAAATAATAAATGGGTACATTTACTTTATATAAAAACAAAATGGTGGTGGTATGAAGAAGAATTTCCTGCAAGAGATGTTGGTGACGTGCAACAGATTGGAAGCATGTGATGACTACCATTTATTTTGAGAAGGAAATAAAAATGTATATATAAATATCCATAAAAACTGAAAAAGAATGGACGTGTGTATCTCTCAAAACTTACTTGAACACGGTCTCCGGCATTTGCTATGTTAAGAGTGCCATGTTCATTCACAATATTGAAGATTGATCTGCTCACAGAGAATGCTTGCTCGGGAGGGATCTTGGGATTGATAGGTTTTGGCTTTGGCTTGGATTTCTTCCCAACAAGTCCGACTGTTGTAAACAAACATTTTCGATTCCCGAGTTCTTGATTTTCAGTTATCATTTTTCAGAGAAATAAAGAAGGTTTATGAAGGCTACTATCTGCCTTTTATTGCTTTTCCCCCTTTTTAAAAGTTTTCCCCTAAATTTTCGAGTAACCGAATTCTGAAAACAAATTAAAAAATAATATTTATTTTTATGCAACATATTTATCTTCTACAAATAATTGAAGAATTACCTTTTTAATTGCATATGAAAAGTAATTATTCTCAATAATTAATAAGGAGATACCATTTAATTGTGTACAAAATAACTATCAATTACAAATAAAATAATTATTCTACTTAATAAGAATTGTCAATTAATTACAAAATAAAAGTTTTAATTAAAATATAATTAATTTGTTTATTTCTTTGCATTTTTATTTTGCCATAATTATTTTAATTAAACATTGTAAAATACGAATTAAAAAAAATAGGGGATGTGACACATTCTAAGCTTTCCACCAATATAAATTATGTTTTACTTTGAAATTAATAAATAATTATTATTCATTTTCTATTTAAATTACGACTAACGTCCTGATTGATAGGTTGATTGAAAAACATCTATAGCTTTCAAATTGTATCACATTTTTTAAATCCAAAATATGCGTCACATTCTATGCTTCACATACTATAAGATTAAAAAAAAAATGAATTTCATGAAGTTTTGACCAATTAAGGTGGTCGGACATCGAGTTTTTATATTTTTAAAAGTTGTAATAAAAATTCATAATTAATTATTTACTTGGAAAAAAATTACAAAAAAATATGCATCACATTAGGACATGATTCCTCTACTTATATCTAAAATATGGGTGATCCCACAATAGTGGTTTACAATTTTTGACCAAACTGGATACTGATTTTTTTTTTTAACTAAATTTTCACATTCGGGCATCTATAGCGATTAAACTGTGAGGAATTTGAAGATGATGCAAACTATAGTCTTGTCACATTTTTTTTTAGATTCTAAAACTATTTTTTTTAATTTTTTTGGAATTAGATTACACTTCTTTTTACATCTCCCACAAAAATTGGTTTTTTTCAAAAAACAACATTTTTAAAAAGTGATGCACACCGTATAACGCATAACTTTTTTTTCTTGAAAGTTAAAATTCTAATTCTTTCAAATTTAAATTTGTAACTCTGATATCTAGTGCTTCCACTTGGTTAGATAGTTTTTTATTGAATATTTTTTCTTTAATTAAGTTTTAAAGTCAAATCAATTACAATTCATACATAACACGACCGCATAACGCATAAATTTTATTGTATGTATCAATTTTTTATTTTTTTTTGTTGGATCAAGGACTCCAATATCTGGTGCACTCATATTTTTAATTTTTTTTTTTTATAATCTTCTATTTTTCCACTTGTGCAGAATGGAGAGTTTTTTTTCGGTGTAAAACCTATATTTAATCAAACTTAAAAAACAAATAGATAATATAATCAAAAGATATTAAAATTATATTCGTTGGATAGCTCGTTTTGAGGGGAACCTGATACTAGTTGGGTTTCTGAGATCTCCTCCATTTTAATTCTTAAATCGAGCTTTGAAGTGCAAAATTCTCAGCAATTTTGGTGCCTCAGGGAGTGAGGGTGAAAAAATGTGGGTTCAGTCGAACAGTTGTTCGGTCGAATAGGGGTTCGACCAAACCCATGTTCGACTGAACCCACACAACAT
>VDFB02321494.1:15133-81168 GCA_007258455.2 Sequoia sempervirens
AATTTTCCATCGAACAAATATGTACATATAATTGTAATTTACACAAAATGATTTACAACTATGTACAAGTTACTATAAGTTCTCATTTGAACATGTATGGGGTTACAAGTGAACTTGAAAACCATGGATATAATCTAAGTCAAAGATTCTGGTTCAGCACGCTCTTCAATAACATGTAGAATTTTTTGATGATCATCACTATCTAGTCTCCATTTTCTTAGGCCACGTGCATGTGGAACTGCATGGAGATGTAGAGTGGCAACAATTATTAAGTGACTATATTGATATACCTTGTTATCAGGTTGATAGTCAACAAAATGAATCCCATGCTAAACAACTTTGACTTTTTTTAGATATGTCCCTTGTACTACAACAGAACTTGCATGGTAAACATGAACCTAATGTAAGACATATGAACGTGTGCAATATTTTCGTGCACAAGTTTTGTACAATATATGTTTAATGTTTATAATGTAATGTGCACATGTGAATACAATGTATATAAAATTTTAAATTCAAGCCTCACATGGGAAATAACATTCCATCACTTGTTTTAGGTTTTGTTAGCTTATTCCTCTCTTTTGTGCAATGCAATAAATAATAGCTAACACCTTTGATGTTTTTAGGCTCTGCTATGACTGCAAAAACATCTCCTATACACCAAATTTACACAAAAAAAATCTTTAAAAATTAGAAATGTCTCTAAAGATCATTAACTAGATATATAACTAATTAAATTGTGAAAACTTACACGTGTACCTTTTTCTAACCAATCTTTTGAAATATGGTCATAATCAATTGAAATCAAACGAATTTGTCTCTAAAAATCATTAACTAGATATATATAATAATTAAATTATTGAAAACTTACACGTGTACCTTTTCTAACCAATCCTGAAATATGGTCATAATCAATTGAAATCAAAGGAATGTCTTCAAATCTTTCTTCCTCGTCTTCATCATATGTTTCTGAAACAACTAGTGGCACTGTATCCCATTTACCAACATATCCAAGTTCTTGATTGTTGCATGCATAATCGAGGCCTTGATCGTTTTAGGTCTGAAAAGAAAAATTAATTTGATTTTGATAAAGTGTAGGAATTAAGGTATCATGAATTTTGTTAATAAGTGGATGTTAGGTGTTCGGGTGGGGACCATGGTATGGATATGAGTGTATGTGAGATTTAGTGTCTACAAAATCCAAAGGTAAATCAAAATATTATAAACATCAAACTTTTTTTGGAAGGATAATATAAAACCAAATCTAAACACAATATAAACATTGTAATCACAACCATACGTACTATATATATGAGATTGCATACAACCATGTGTAAAATTTACAACCATGTAAAATTTATTCATATGTTGTTTATTAAGAAAAAATGTCATAAATTATATTTCTAGAAATAAAAAGGACTACAAATATGGAGGGAAAAAATTAAATAATCTCAACATAGCAAGGATTTTACAAAGTGATAGATAATTTTCTCAAAAGAAAAAGGATGTGTTGTGCACAAGACAACAAACCACTTTTTCATGTTTTTTGATGTCTAAATATTTACTTTCCATACATGTTTGTGAATACCACATAAATTGAGATGCACGATTATTTTAAAATCTTCACATGCATCTTAAAGTGGAAAAAAATGTAATGATAAAATTTGCATATCCATATTATTCCTATTGTATTTTTTGCCTCATTTTGAATATATATATATATATATGGTGCAATATTGTGCAAAGTGGTAATAATTCCCCTAGAGTTTATGACCTATTATATAGACATAAATCAAACACTTGAACTCCATTTTTTCCTTACACACATCTTATCAAAGCATTTTTTTGACACATATCCACATATCCACACATCCACTTTTCCTAATGAATCTTATGTGTATGTCTAATGGTGGCATGTGGAAGGATAAATATGGCTATTGAAAACTTTACCATTATCTTGACAACTAATTATGGCTATATGATTATCTTATTGTAATGAACCTAAGTTCATTCGATAGATATTAGTGAAGTTGAATTAGGAAGCATGGATTGTGCTTTATTATACACATTTTACGTTTAAAAATATGGGTCTAATTTTTGCGATATTGAAAGTCAGTTAAATTTCTTCAATAGTATATCCAAGGTATAGGGATATATTAGTGGTAAGAGTAGTGTAGGATAAAAAGGAGAATGTATAAAGAGGGGAAGGTCTAGAAAGGTAATGACATGGTAATGGAAGGAGAAGTTACACTATAAGGTTAGATTTTCATAGGATAAGGAGGAATGGTATGAAGAACATATCTGTATAGGATAGTGCTAGTAGTAACAATGGTGTGAACATATATAAAAGGATGGGAGATAAGAAAAATACTAGTGGAGAGAAAGGCGGTAGGACATGGGTGGTGGATCCCATGGAAGTGGTAACTATAGTATGATAGGAGGAATCATTATAAGAGGATGAAGGGTAGATGGATGCATAGAGGGTACAACATTATTAAAATCCATTAGAGTGGTAATATTATGAATAGTATTAATTCCCTAAGGATAGCCACCTAATACATTATATAAATTACTAGCCAATGAGTGAGGATATTTAGGGTGGAGAGGTGCATCAATACGTAATTATCAATTTAGGAAAATATCTTGTTTACCAACATATGTATCTAAATCATAGTCTCAAGTGATCATTATTTTTCATCTTCTTTAATGTGGCTCTTTATATGGTTGTCATTAGCTATTATATGAAAAAATGATTCAATCGTCATTTTATTTGCTAGTCATATTAGAGTTAAGATGAAAACTCCATAAAACAAGATTTTAAAGGATATTAATTTAACTAGATAAAAGATCAAGGAAAACACTCTCAAACATGCAATATACCCCAATTGCTTAGACAATGCATATTTCCTAATAATGTGTGCAACTAAAAACTAATAACATGTAATGAATGGATGTAGGTGATAATAATTAAATAATCCTAATTGAACTAGGGTTGTCCTTTTTATATATTTAAAAAGTTGTAAGAGCATTGTATGAAATTGTAAGATGGGAATTACTTATGAAATGTTATATGACACATAAGAGAATAAAAAAGGGGGGTTACACTAGAATATTGATTAGAATTATGAAAATCATCAAGATCATCTTAAATAATGGGTTTGAATATGTCAAAAATGGAGTGTCGGTTATGAGGAGGAGGATTTGAATTTTTTTGACAAGATGTAAAGCATTTGCTAAATACATCCTATAAACCAAGTCAAGGAATATGATGTTGAAATTTGTGCCAAATTTGGTGCCATTTTTAGGTCATTATTTTGGCTCATGGCTTTGGTTAAACCACACTTTCTTTATGGTTTAAATTTTTTCTATTTATGGGTGCTTGAGATGGAGAAAGCATAATGATTTTGTAGGTATCATCATGCTACTAGAAATTACTCCATATTCACATGTTTATGATACTACTATAAGGGTATGCACATGAATATTTTATTGTAAATGATATTATTATCAAATAATATAATTGGTTCATGTTTTTGGTTGTGGGATTTTTCTTCCAAGAGGATTTTCCCATGTACATAATTATGTTATAAATTTATAATTTATACATTTTTCTTGTAACTAAAATTAAATCTATTTATCCATAGCTTTGATTGTTGAAATGGGAAGGCATATTTCATTTACACAAGACAAAAATGTATGCAAAATGGGGAAGCAAAATACTGTATGTTGAAAATGCTTTAAAAACTTTCAAACAAATGCAATTTGAATTCAACAAATTTGAAAAAAATTGCATTTAGGGTTTCAAAATTAAACAAATAGATGCATTTTGAACTCTAAAAAAATTGAATTTTAAATACCTAGTGCTCGATAGTGCTCGATATGCAAACAAAATGATGAACTTTGGAGAGACGAACTTAAATTTGCTTTCGCCGGAAAGAAAAACTCTGTTTGGTCACCGTCACGCTCTCGGTTCGCCGCACGCACTAGGGAAAGTGACTAGTAAAATTAGAAAGTAAAAGTGATAGTTGAAAATGAGAGAATTTTTGGTTTTTGTCATATTTAAGGGGTCTGGTCGAACCTATGTTCGACTGAACATATGTGTTCGGTCGAACCCCTTATGAGGTTCGTTCGAACCATTGGGTTCAACCGAACCCATTGAATATGGTGAAAAGGAAAAAGGCGAAATTTCCTTCCTCTTATAAATTATAAACCACTATTCAAAAGCCACCCATATTATAAAAAAATATTATCATTTTATTGTGGTTAGGGTGGTTAGAAAAACACCTACTTCTTATTTTTTCCCTGAAATTTAAGTACTACTGCATTGAAATTTC
Organism: Sequoia sempervirens; assembly: GCA_007258455.2. Taxonomy (NCBI): domain Eukaryota; kingdom Viridiplantae; phylum Streptophyta; class Pinopsida; order Cupressales; family Cupressaceae; genus Sequoia; species Sequoia sempervirens. The sequence goes on from VDFB02321494.1 coordinate 19,468, forward strand.
AAATTTTCACCAAATAGATTTAAAAAAACCTAGTAGTTTAGAAACTACATTCAATTTTTTTATAGATTCTATTCTTACATATTTTTGAAATAATATAGATAACTTATTCAAATTTTTATGTCAAGTTGTCTAACTTTGATTTTTTTGAATTTTTTGCCACTTAAGGGCCTATTTTTTTCATAATGATCCTGCACATACCCATGTGTCCACATTTGCACCAAAAATTCATTGTCATTTTCATCAAACTCTCTAAATTTTAGATAATTCCTCATCAGCTTCCTACTTTTCCATAGTAATAGATGCATCAATAAAGAATAATGCCTATAGGACAGTGGATGAGTGGCATCCTTCAACTTCACCAAGTCCTCATGCAAGTGTTCAACAATGTAAATGGCATAATTCCAAACCCTGTTCTAATATTTGTGTTGGATATCAATTTCCAAAGTCATCAAGGAAGTATCCATTTTAATATCATACTCTTTATGTAGAAATTGATAGATAACATAATAAGTATTCTTGAAATAGTCTTCAAAGTCAACAAAATCAAAAGGTTCCACCTCAGAAGAAAAAAAATACATACTATTCATCTTTAAGTCATGCCTCCTATGAATAGGAAACACACCCTTTTTGTACCAAAATTTATTCTTCTCATATTCATTGTATAATTTACAAAATTAATGGGTTCAGGGGCAAATGGATTTAATTGGAAAGCCTTAATTATTTGACTCGTAGAAATCTCTAGCATGGGAAAAAGGTTAGGAAACCTTTTGATTGTTTTTTCATTTGGGTCATAACATCTAGCCAATGCTAACATCAAATCAACCTCCACAAATACATTCAGGCACACCAATCTGCCTATGTCACATTCCCATATGTTGCAGGGAGGGTGGTTGGCTTCTCTTCATTTGAAAGAATGGTAGAATAGGTCCCAACCAATTTATGGCACCATAATATCATAGATTCCAGAAGAATCATCCTCAAAATGAAGAGTTAAAATACCCTCACCAGTCTTTCTCTTCCCTACTTTCTTCTTTATTTCCTACTCTAGGTCTTGAGGGGGGTTTTCCATAAACCTACGATCATCCTTCTTAACATTCCTCTACCTTTTGGGTGTACTTTTTTCCTCATCCTGAGGTTGGTCATTATGAGGTTTAGGTTTGCTAACCTATTTTTGAGCAGGTTTTCTATTAGTTTTAGCTCTAGACCCACTAGGTTGACTCATTATTACTTAGCAACAAAACTAGGGTTTTCAAGATACTAAGAAATCACCCTGAGCCACTTAAATCCATAAGTTTTTCAATGAAACCAACAATTCTATCCTTCTTACCCCAATCCTTATGAACAATAATTTCAATTCACCTTTAGTAGACAAAATTATCGCATTTAAACACAATAACCCCAACCACAAACTAATTCAGGAGCTAGAAGATTTACTTACCTGGGAGCAAATTGGTTGTTCATTAGACTTAGTTTTATCTAGTGGTTTTCTATTAATACTTCTCGACTCAACGAATTCCTATTCTCATGCCATTTGTAATTACTCATAGAATTTTCTAGACAATCTATTTAATATCCTAAAGTTGAAGTGCATTCACCATTAATGGTTGATGGGTCATTTGTGCGAATGAACTGATGGATAGCAATTCTAGTTTGAATCCCAACCATTGATCCTCTAGTTTTAAAACATAATCAATAGTCCCCTTTTACCATCACCCATGCAAGTTTAACAAAAATGCTATAAAGTAGTGAGGAGATCTCGAGAACATGCCACGTAGCCATCCGCTAACACATAATAAAACATGAGCCCTATTTCTCATTCTAGAAGAGTGGGAGAAACGCTTAGAAGTTTTGGCAATGGGCTCCTCCTGGCGATGCATTCGAGCAACCTAAACCATCGCATGCCACATAAATGAATTTGATGTTCTAAACATCTTTGGAAATGGGAAAAGGTAGCAATGAGACATAAATCTGACACATGGCCACCACACTACTTATTCTATGCTCCTCCCATCACTCGTCGCTGAAGTTAGAAAAAGTTTTAAAACATTTCAGTGATATGCTATATAACACACCGCCATACCCATCACTCATCGCAGAAGTGAAGCCAAAGGTTTAAGGAACTTTGGAAATGAGTGATATAAAAGGAAAATGTGACCCATCTCTTGTCGTAGAAGAGAACCCGCCAGTGAAAAGAACTTCAACGATGGATGGTGGTTTAAGTGAATAAGAACCCCACATGAAAAATAAGATGTTTTAAAGAGGGGCCATGACTAGGCCGACGAGACTCGACCCCTAAGGAACAAAACATGAGACCAACATCCTTCATCATGAAATATTTTCTACCCAACCATAAGAGATATTAAAAGAATGAGGTGGGCAAGGCAATCGATGAACTTAAAAGGGGGCTGGTGAAAACATGACTCGAAAGGCTCAAGTTGTGAATTAAATGACCAGGAACCAAGTAAGACAAGTCAATAGAATATTAAAACCTGGGCATGTGCAGGATCATGATGGGCCAAAAAGTGGCGATATGATGGATATGTGTAGGGTATGTGGCTGATGACTTTATTTTTACCCAAAATTGATGAAATAAAAAGGGTTTTTAAAGGAGAATCTCATCTTTCCACCAATATAAATTATGCTTTACTTTGAATTTAATAAATAATTATTATTCATTTTCTATTTGAATTATGACTAAAGTCTTGATTGATAGGCTAATTGAAAAACATCTATAGATTTCAAACAATGTCACATTTTTTTGAATCTGAAACATGCGCCACATTCTATGCTTCCCATACTATAGGATTAAAAAGAATTTTCATGAAGTTTTGACCAAGTTAAGGTGGTTAGACATACATGTTTTTATAATTTTTAAAAGTTGTAATAAAAATTCATAATTAATTATTTACTTGGAAAAAAATTGCAAAAAATATGCATCACATCGGGACATGAGTCCTCTACTTATATCTAAAATATTATAAAAAAATATTATCATTTTATTGTGGTTAGGGTGGTCGACAGACACCCACTTCTTATTTTTCCAAATTTAAGTACTACTACATTGAAATTTCAAATTTTCACCAAATAGATTTAAAAAAATAAACCTAGTAGTTTAGAAACTACATTTAATTTTCTACAAATTATATTCTCACATATTTTTGAAATAATATAGATAACTTATTCAAATTTTTACGTCAAGTTTCCTAACTCTGATTTTTCTGAATTTTTTGCCACTTAAGGGCCTATTTTTTCCATGATGATCCTGCACATACCCACCTTCAAAGCTTAAAACCTTAAAAACATGCAAGAAATACTTTAGAACTAAAACCTTAACCCCTACCCTGGACATGGATGCAAAAAACATTATATGGCATAGAATAAGCTCAAATTTTCCAAAATTTTAGGAGCTCTATTAGTATGCTAAGGCCTTGGGACAAGCGATGAATGGAGGAAAATCAAAAGTCTTTTTTCTTTAACATAACTATACAAAAGGAGTAGGAGATATTGAGGATTCTAGGCTTTAAAAAAGGTGAACTTCCTTGTACTTGGGAATTCCATTAGCTAAGGGGACTAGGTCAACTAGACTCTGGGATCCACTTAACCTCAAGACGGACACAAAACTGAACTCATGGAAAGAAAAATGGTTAACCTGGGTTTGGAGGATAACATTGATAAAATTAGTATTATTTGCTCTTCCAATATACCTTATGTTAGTAATGTGCATGTCGAGTGGGTGTGCTTAGAACCTAACAAAATTGTATAGACAATTCTTCTAGCAAGTCAACGAAGAGAAGAGGAAAATAACCCTGATTGCTTGGGAAAAATTATGTAGAACCAAAGAAGATGGTGGGATCTGCTTCAAACACTTGGATCTACAAAAAAAAACTCTTAGGGTGAAGCTCATATGGCATATGCATAGTGAACCACAAAGGAAGTGGGCGAAAATTCTCCATCACAAGTATTTAAAGGATGATAGTAATGGTAACATCCTAACTATTTCCAATCCTCCGGCTGGCTTTCAAATTTAGAGTTTCATTAAGAAATGAAAAAATGTAGTTTATGATTGTCTCTCATGGGATGTTCATGATGGAAGTAAGGCCTTGTTTTGGGAAGACTCATGAGCTAGGATCCCAAGCTTGGATAGCCTAATTGAGGTGGGAGAGGTCAAACACACATTAAAAATCCTTTGGGGTGACCAAGTCAAGGACTACATTCTCCCAAATACGAAAAATTTGATGCTATATTGGAAGTGGAGGGACTTCATAGGCCTCAATCTACCATAGAGAGGAGTTTGGCTCCTCATCGAAGCATTGAAAAATAGAACATTGACTCTACGTGATGGTAGTGACTCTTTGATTTGGGCGAGATATTTCTAGTAATTAGAATGCAAAAGATGTATATAGGTTGCTATACAAGGAGAGGGATAGGATTGTAGACAGTCTAGAACCATTGATTTTTGGGTTTCCTATGGACTTCTCTTGCTCTTCTAGGGTTTTTCACCTAAAAGGAGAGAGATAGGGCCCAAAAATGCTAAGGGTTCATTAAAATTATGTTATGTGGAATGTTGTCTAAGCTAAATGAAGTAAACTAAATGCAATTAAGTGATATGAATAAATGAATTTGAATGCAAAACTAAGATTTTAACTATGCTGGGAAACACACTGTGATATGCAAACAATGAGCTAAATGAAGAAATAATGCAGAACAAAAAGAAATAGGATGAAACAGAGTGCACCTAGGAAATGTTTGATGAATATAGAATGTTGTGAATGTTGACTGAAATTATTGAAATTTCACAGTGGGATTCATTTTCCCAAGGTGGCGAATTAGTCCTATTGGTGAAAAAGTATCGAAAACTGATTTCTGACTGTCGGGGTCTAAAATTTGACAAAATTCATATTTTCAGTCCTCAGGTGGGACTCATTCACCACTCGTGGTGAGTCATCCCTCTCCCAAAATTCTGAAAAATCAGGAGACAACTCTACAACACTAGATCTGGAAATCTTTGATTGTTGAGTTGTCGAAGTCAATTATGTAGGAAACAAATATAAAACCTTCTCCAAGATTGAAATATGAATGAGTTGACTTGAAGTACCTAGTTGACTTGTTGACCAATATTCAACACCAAAATCCCTATTAAATCTGTAGACAAAAGTCTACAAACACAAATGCAATAGGGGAAAAATGGTTTAGCATTAGCAAATAGGGATTTCCCTTGGTCAAACCCCACTTTTGGTAATCAAACCCTTAATGAAACAATGAAATGAAAAAGAAAGATAAACTAATAACATGCAATTTCTATCAACTTACCAAACCCTTGATGATGCAAATATGAAGTAATGTAAATGGATGCTCCAAAGTGCTTGAGTATTGCTTGATAAGATGTTGTAAGATGCTTGAATGATTGAGATGAAGTGTGAATGAATGCTTGAATGAATGAGATTGTAGGAGATTATGGGAGAGATGTAAAATGAGGTGAAAATAACTTATTTATATACATTCTTTTTCTTTAGTTAACCATTCATACCTAATCATAGATCAACATCAAGTGTTTTTGAATAAAACCCGAAAGGAATTTTTTTTAAAATTTTGAATTTGGAGCCAAGGGGTACTCATTAACCACCCATGGTGAATGGGTTCCACCTAGGACCTGAAAATGGGTGTCAAGAATTATCTTGTATTTAATGTTGTTTATCAAGTTCACATTAAAAAATACACTTAATTAAGACATATGAGGGCATAAAGGGACCAAATAAAACACAAGAAAGGGATAAATAGTGAATTTATGTCTAGAAAAGCATGAAATCTTGTTACAAAACTTTACAAAACTTCAAAATAGGACTTTTATAGTGATGAAAAGGTGATTTTTAGGTAAATTGTAATGAATAGAGTCTAGAAGAGTGTAGAAATGTCTTACACAACTTTAGAAAACCTTCACAGGACGTCATTATTTGAATTTTAGTACCTAAATATGTATGTTCAATCCATGTTACAACATAAAATCAGATTAAAATAGATCAAACACCATGAAAAAAGACCTAAAAGGCCATGAAAATGACAAGGGGCCATTTTTCTATGACACATTTAGCCCCCACTTTAGTGAGAGGATGAACTTGCTTCAAAATCACACTAAAGTGGTCATGAACATCGAGAGGAGGGTTCAAATATACTTACATTAGCAAGATGGAATAACAATGATCAAGAAGGATGATCAAGCCCCTAGGATGAAGATCCCATGGCATACTAAGCATAAGAACAAAGGAACACACAAGTGTTGAAATGAATTAGATGAAGCTTCGATCATCAATCCAACTAGTTGTGGATTAGATCTAGGCTAAAGAGAATGTATACTAACTTAGGGGTGATAGAACACACATAATGGTCCATCGGGTGAGAAGGGCCAAATGTACTCACTCTGGGGCCACATAACTCTTGATTGTTTGTAGGGTGATAAATCCCAAAAGGTAAGATACATACGCTAATTGGTATGCACTCACAAAAATAAAGGTGGCTATGGGGAAAAGTCATGTCGCTAGGTGGGCTTCCCGCTCAACCATATCAAAGTTATACCTCCTAATAACTTTAACAAAGAACCACGAGGAAAAAATTCATGAACAAAAATAAAGGTACCACAAGCATGCAAGTTGTGCTATGCAAGGTGGCAAAAGATGCAAAATGTAAAAATGTAAAAATATAAAAGATGTTCAAAGGAGTCTTGTTCAGTTCATGCAAGGTCAGTCACTTAGGGAACATTGTGTCTAATGTCTCCAAGAGAGGATCGATCAAAGAATAGTATATTCACAAGTTAGGGGATGTAGTGAATCACATCAAGCCACCAAGAGGAGCATAATATGCTAAGATAGATCATGATTATGAAGGACATCACACCCAATGCCATCCACAAAGTGACAAACACATCATATAAACAACAAGGCTACACTAAAAACCAAGAATGAAAATGAATTAATGGTAATGTATGTACCCCACTTTAAAGGAATTACTACACATCATTATGTGAGAAATTACTTTAAAGTAGCGAAGGAAAGAAAGAGAAAAAAGAAAACAAGACATGAGAGCCAACTTGGAAAGCTCTATGCCAAGTCATGTGTTTCAAAGTTAGGTTGTGTCATGTCAAGGAGAATGAAAAAAAAAGAAAGGGAGTTGCCCCCCAGAAAAGAGCAGACCAAAAACATAAGGGATCTATGGATTTGGGATTAGTATGTTTGTTGTTGCAATTTGTTTTGATTAAAGAGCTCATAACTATCATCATTCCCCAAATCACATAGAACTTGAAGAATGACACAAAGAGAGCAAAAAGAAAAGAAAAAAAAAATGTTTTGGGTCAACATGTAAGAGACATTGCGGTCTCAATGCTTTGCATCGTCCCCAAAGGGAAAATACAAGCAAAAAGAAAGAAAATGAAAAGGTGAAAAAAAAGAAAAGGATTTTTGGTTAACATGAAGGAGACATTTCAGTCTCAATGCCTTGCGTCATCCCCAAAAGTAAAACAAAAGAAAAAGACAAAAAAAAGGGATCGATTGGGTCAACATGGAAGAGACATAGGGTGTCTCAATGCTTTGTGTCATCCCCAAAAGGAGAACACAAAACAAAAATGAAAAAGACAAGGACCTTTTGGGTCAACATAGAAGAGACATACAGAATCTCTACGCTTTGTGTCATCCCCAAAAGGAGAACACAAAAAAAGAGTGAAAAAGACAATACACGATGAATAGAAGAATATAGCTATGAATAGAAGAAATGTACAAAGAGAGGGAACATCAAACACACTATACGGGGGAACACGATATGTACATGAAAGGAAAACAAAAAGAAAAAAGATAGAAAGCAAAAAGGCTAGTTAGGTGAATGCAAGTCAACCATTTAACAAGTCATCTGCCTCCCAATCATGTTCAGTGTAATGTGAGGGTGGTTGACTGTCCAAAGGAAGAATTGCAAGTGTTGAACTAGGAGTCGTACCAGGTCCTTCACTTGGTGGAGAGGATGTATCTTTTAAGCTCATTGTAGATGAAAATAAAGATTTTAAACTGTTATGCACTTCTTCATATATTTTTGCTATCATCGCATCATCATCATCATCATCATCAAGATTGATGACAACGAGAGGACAAAGGGTGATTTCTAAGGATGGATGTATCAAAATCTATGTTTGTGGGATTGGTTCATTTTGTTGTGCTTGTTGCATTGGACTGTCTTGTGGTGGGTCAGGAGAAGGAGGGTGGTCATCTATTACTTATGTCAAAGGTAGAGGTTGATTCTCTTTATTTTCTTCTATGCAAGATTGATGAGTGAGGAGACGACGACGGTGCCTACGTTCCCTAGCACCGTGGTTTAATTTAATTATGTTTTGGAGTTGTTGAGGTGTAGGAGAGGATTGAGGTATCATAGGTTCTTCTACTTCTGATGAGGGAAGAATAGAAGAAACCTAAGAGGATGGTTCAACCACTTTTTGTTTGGCTTTATACACTTGTTTAATACGAGGAGGAATGATAGGAGTTGTTTCATTTTCCCTTGGTCATTTAAATGATGGTTGGGAAGTATCTAGGGGTGGTTTTTTAGGAGGTTGTATGGTTTTATCAATGTAAAACTCAGGTTGAAGCATGGTTTCATCTATGATAGGAGGTGTGGAAGTGGATGGGGATGTGTTGCAAAGAGATAATTTGGCTATCTTTTTGGCTTTGAAATTTTGATAAGCTATTAAAAAGAAGTCCTTTCGAGGGGTGACGGGTTCCATGATTTTAGGCCAAAAGGCTTCTAATGAAAAATTACCTTTGGAAGATAAGGGATTAAATCCACTATGGTGTATGGTGAATATCTCATTGCCATGTGGAAACTTCAAACACTTGTGAACAACTGATGGGACCACTTTCATTGAGCGAAGCCAAGGGTGGCCTACTCGCAAATGAAATTGGTCATATTGTGGAATAATTGAAAATGTTACATCCAAAGTTTTAGGTCCTATTTGTAAGGGGAGTACGATCAATCCAATAGTAGGGCATACAAAACTAGTATGTGTTTTAATCCATGCAGTTGGTTTATTATAAGCATCTAGATATAGCTCATGTAATACTAGAAACTCCTTTGTGATCACATTTTTTCCACAAGCGGGATCTATTAATATCCCATTAGTGGGCTTATCATAGATTTTTCTAGCTATGTAGAGAGGACCATAAAGAAGTTTTGGAAGTATGTATTTAGTAGAAAAAAGTGATATCAAGATATTTAATGGTTTGGCCCTTACGAGCCTGGATAACGTCTATCATAGCCGCAAGTTGATCCATAGGACTATCTTCAGTAACAGGTGGAGGTATATGATGTTGTTCATTGTTTGTATCAACAGTCATTACATTAGTGTTTGAAGGTTCACTAGACTTGACAAATGAAGTAGTGTGTTTAGGCATAGGACTGGTGAAAATTTGTAATTTCTGGTTAGGGGGTGCAATAGACTTATTGCCTTGATCATTAACACCCATATTGGACAAATGGCTTGAATCAATGAGGTATTGAACTAAATGTTTTAGATGCTTGCAGTGTTCAATGTCATGTCCATTTTGGTGATGAAAATGATAATAAGTGTTAGGTTTGAAGGTGGGTGGTAAGGGTTTATTTGGATTAAGTGGTCTAACGGGTGGCAAAGTGAGCATACGTTGTTTAATTAATTGGTTCATTGTGTTATGGAGGGTATCGGGTAAGGGAGTAAATTTTCTCTTCGGGTACCCATAGGTATAAGGAACCACTGCTTTAACAGCTGCCACTTGAGTTTGAACTGGTTGGGTTGGTTGCAATTGTGATGGATGATTGAACTGTAAAAATCCTCTATTTGGTTTGCAAAAGTTTTGTGTATTATTTTGGTTTTGATTGTTGTGTTCAGGTTTTTCAGCTTGGTTAGAAGTGGATTTTGAATCACGACTTGAAACTGAGTTATGGTATTCACACAAGATTGTGCATAAATGCATGAATGAAGGGAATTTAATCATGGTTAGTTTATCTTGAAGGTTGTGTGCAAGTTTTCGATAAACATTTTTTGCAGATGTGTATCAAAAATCTTGACGTCAATTTGAGCATACAAGGATTGGTATTGTGAGATAAAATCTATTACTTTTTCATTTTCATTTTTTCTACATCACATGAGGTCATCCATTTCTTTTTAGGTGTCGTGCACTTGAAAGTGACTTATGAAAGCATCCACCAATTCATTGAAGGATCAGATGGAATGATTAGGCAACCTAGAAAACCACTCTAAGGTAGTATCTTTCAAGGTCCTTGGAAACAATTTGGCTAAAATTTTATCATCAAGGATAAAATCACTGCATAAAGCAGTATAAGCATTAACATGGTTGACAGGGTCTCCTTTACCTCTGTACTTCTCAAACTGAGGCATTTCTATTCCTTGTGGCATTGGGGTACATAAGTTTTCTAAGGATAAGGGGTTGCTACGAACATGATATGTGGGTGGAGTGGTTTGACCTTGGCTAATGCTGGAAAGTTGGTGTTGCATGGATGAAACGGTATTAAGGAGTTGTGTAAGAATAGGATCGGGGTAAGTGGGTTGAGGTGGAAGAGAAAATGGTGATGGAGTGTAGGTGATGTTAGGGGAAGTGAAAGGAATATACTATGGGGTGTGAAGGTGGTGAAGGGAACTTGTGATGCCACAAGAGAAATAGGAATGCTAGGTGGAATTGGGAAAGAAGTAGCGACATAATTAACCTGTTGCATAGTTGTGTGGACTTGCAGATTGGTATAAGTTGGTATGGATGCTATGGTTGAAGGGGGAGGAACTTGAGACCCTCCTTGGCTTATAGAAATTTTTGCAGATTGAATATTAGAAGAGGCATGTTTATTGTAAATATCAACAATTCTCTTCATCACTTGCAAGCCATCATCACTTTCAATCAAATGATGAAGATTGTCAATGGCAGGTATGGAAGTAGTGGAAATGTTTTCAAGTGACAAGTCTTGTTATAAACGTGCAAAATCCTCATGAATATTAATGACCTTTTCTTGCGGGAGGGAATTGTTTTGGGTGTCAACATTCATTGGATGGAAAGGTGAAGGCATAGATGTAGTATTTTCAATGCCTAATGCACCATTTTCCATACAAGGAGTAAGAGATCGTGAGATCCAAAGGTCCACAATGAAAGTGCTATCGTAGGAGGCCATGAGTCTAGAACTTCTTCTCACTAAAGTATTATCAACGAGGCAGCAAACACTCATACAAGTACCACAAAGGATGGGGTGAATGAAAATGCAAGGTAATTTTGGAGCTCTGAAATGCCAATAATGGAAATTTTGCTAATTGTAACAAAGATCTAACTACATAAAAAAGAAATGCAGACAAATGCCATAAAAATACCATAAATGTTGTTTAAAAAGTGCAGAGGGATTTATTTTCCCAAGGTGGCGAATGAGTCCCAGTATGATGTTTTTGTGTGTTTTTCATAAATTTTAAGATGATTTTAATGCTCTATAGAATGCAATCAAGGATGCAAAATGCAGATTTTCAGTTTTTTCAATGAGATGCAATGTAAAAATGAAATCTAAATGAAGTTTTCACTAATGCACTATGAAAAATCCTTGAATTCAAAAACAAAACAATGTCCTAATTGAATGTTGATGCAAACTAAGATGCAATGTGAAAATGAAATAAGAAATGCAAAGTGTTCAAAATGCAGGCTCACCAAAATGAACCGTTGATTTTGGGGTTTCCTATGGACTTCTCTTGCTCTTCTAGGGTTTTTCACCTAAAAGGAGAGAGATAGGGCACAAAAATGCTAAGGTTTCATTAAAATTATGTTATGTGGAATGTTTTCTAAGCTAAATGAAGTAAACTAAATGCAATTAAGTGATATGAATGAATTAATTTGAATGCAAAACTAAGATTTTAATGATGCTGGAAAATACACTATGATATGCAAACAATGAGCGAAATGAAGAAATAATCTAGAATAGAAAGAAATAGGATGAAACAGAGTGCACTTGGGAAATGTTTGATGAATCTAGAATTTTGTGAATGCTAACTAAAATTTCACAGTGGGACTCATTCACCCAGGGTGGAAAATTAGTCCTACTACTGGTGAAAAAGTTTCAGAAACTGATTTTTGACTATCGGGATCTGGAATCTGACAAAATTCATAGTTTCAGTCCTAAGGTGGGACTCATTCACCACTAGTGGTGAATCAGTCTTCTCCCAAAATTCTTAAAAATCAAGAGACAACTTTGTAACACTAGATCTGGAAATCTCTTATTGTCAGGTTGTTGAAGTCAATTATGTAGGAAACGAACATAAAACCTTCTCCAAGCTTAAAATATGACTTGAAGCACCTAGTTGACTTGTTGAACAATCTTCAACACCAAAAAACTTGTTAAATCTGCACAAAAAATTCTGCAAACACACATGCAATATGGAAAAGTGGTTAAGGGTTAGCAAATAGGGGTTTTCCCTTGTCAAACCCCACTTTTGGTAATCAAACCCTTAATGAAACAATGAAATGAAAGAGAAAGATAAACTAATAACATGCAATTTATATCAACTTACCAAACCCTTGATGATGCAAATCTGAAGTAATGTCAATGGATGCTCCAAAGTGCTTGAGTATTGTTTGATAAGATGCTGTAAGATGCTTGAATGATTGAGATGAAGTGAATGAATGCTTGAATGAATAAGATTGTAGGAGATTATGGGAGAGATGTAAAATGAGGTAAAAATCACTTATTTATACAATCTTGTGCCTTAGTTAACAATTCATACCTCATCATAGGTTGACATCAAGTTTTTTTGAATAAAAACCCGAAAGGAAATTTTTAAAAAAAATTGAATTTGGAGCCAAGGGGGACTCATTCGCCACCCATGGTGAATGGGTCCCACCTAGGACTTGAAAATGAGTGTCATGAATTATCTTGTTCTTAATGTTGTTTATCGGGCTTACATTAAAAAATACACTTAATTGAGACATATGAGGGCATAAAGGGACAAAATAAAACATAAGAAAGGGATAAATAGTGAAGTTATTCCTAGAAAAACGTGAAATCTTGTTACAACACTTTACAATAGATCAAAATAGGACTTGTTTAGTGATGAACATGTGATTTTTAGGTAAATTGTAATGAATAGAGTCTAGAAGAGTATAGAAATGTCTTACAACACTTCACAACACCTTCACAAGGCATCATTATTTGAGTTTTAGGACCTAAATATGCATGTTCAATCCATGTTACAACATAAAATCATAGAAAAATAGATTAAACACCATGAAACAAGACCTAAAAGGCCATGAAAATGACAAGGGGCCATTTTTCTATGGCACAAGTCTACCTCTTCACCTGTGTTGGAGCAATGTTTTCCTCCCCAAGATAGGAATATTTCCATGGCTAGAGATACAAAACAAAGTTTAAATAGTTGAAAGGTTCCTCCGCTTAGGATTTCAAGGCCCATCGAGATGTTTCCTATGTGAACAAGCTAAAGAAACATCCAACCACTTGCTTCTTGGCTTCTCGTATGTGCAAGAATGTTGGCACTAGCTATGTTCAAAGCTTGGTTGGATGTGTGCTATGTCGAATGACTTGCTTAGTTGGTTTTGTTTGCGGCCACCTTTGAAAAGAAAATTGATATATGGGGATGTATGGGCTCTCATCCCATCAATTGTAGTATGAGATCTATGGAAAGAAAGGAACATGAGGCTATTTCAAGACAAGAAAATGTTTTAGGATGTCTTAATGGAAACATTGAACGCCAAACTATACCAGAGATTAGTCAAGGAGAAGGTTTTTTCAGAGTTGAGGCAGATGCATTAACCAGTGTGGGAGTCGAGGATGAATAAATATTTTTCCCATGTGTCAATTGGGTGTCATAGTTTAGGCCTCTTTGCTAGATTGGGCATATGGGAATTTCCAAACCCATTGAAAGGAGGTGGTGTTGGCTAGGACATCATTCCTGCCATCAGGGAAATCTTCCCATATGGAGGCATTGATTTTCCAAGAAAGGAGATTGGAGAATATTTTACACATGGGTGTCCTCTCTCTACAATGGATTGGAGCAAAAACTGGTCGCACGATGGACATATCTTCAAGCTTGATTCAAGCATGAAACACCCACACCATTTGGTCATTGTATAGATCAAAATGAGGATTAGTTGGCATTAGTATTACCTATAGGTATAGTATGTATCATGTCCCTTTAAATTTTGTCTTCTGTGGTCTTTAATTTCTTACTTTCCACCCAAGTCTAAAGTCTTTGCCTTCATTTTAGCCTTTGTCATGGGATCCTCTAAGTTTCTAACCTCTTGTCGTGCATTCTTTAGGTTTTGAAACCTAAATTGTTGGTGCCCTAGTGTCTTTAAATTTTATCATCAATTTCATGTTTTTCCTAACTTCCCGATGGTTAGACTTGTTCTCCTTTTATGGAATCAAGTGTGTCAATCCATTGTGTAGTCAGGGAGTCAGAGGTTTTCATAACTTCCAAATTCTCGACTTTGAGTTATAAATTTTTAGTTTTCCATGACAAGGTGATATGTTATTCATCTTGCATATTTCAAGGCATTTCCTATACATTTCATGAGGTGTACGACACAACTTGGAGATGTCTTATCAAGGACTTTTGCAAAAAACCCAAATCCTAGGGTTTTATTTACTAAGGATTAAAATAAAGCACCATATTAATTCATACCAAATGCACGTCCTGTTAATTTGCATGAATTAAATTGGTGGAGATTTATTTGGTTAAGCTTTCAGTTTTACTTACACCTTCTACATTTATTTCTTCAGGCATACAAGTGTTCCTTTTATGTATTGCAAACTCATGCAATCTAGAATTGAAAATAGTTGGCTTGGTGTAAGGGACACAAAACTAGGATTCTTTTAAGTTGGAGGAATTTTGGGCACGTTTGGAAATTGACAAAAGATCTCCTATCAATGCAAAATTTATGGAAAGAAGATTAGCTCACGTTGGGGTTTTTCTAGAAGTTGTGCTAAGCATGGACCTAATAGGCGCATGCCTGAGAAGATATATTCCAGAAACACAGGAAATCAAAGTTGTGGATGGGACTGTTGTTGCTAAAATTTCTCCTGGAGTTGTTTCCCACGCACTAAAGATTCCTAAGAAAGTGCTCATAAAGAACATGTATGTTGTGATGGCTAGTGAGTTTTTCAAATCCAATGAGAGTTGGTGCAAGAATTCTATGGCCAAGGGGTGGTTGAAATTGGAGAAAAGAGGTAAGTCACAGTTACTTTCCAAACTTAAAAGAATGCATTTCAAAGGGGAAATTGCATATGCCATTTCTCTATTACATCGCATTGTTTGAAATGCACAAACTGATTCTTTTGAAGATTGGATGTGTCAGTTTATTTTGGTTATCTATGATGAGAATTTGTTCATTGATTGGTCTAAGATAATTTGATTTCATTTGAATGAACAACTAGTCAATTTCCAGAAAACTGCTTCCTTCTATTTGTGTTCTTGCTTAATATACATTATAGCCAGTCAAAGATCATTTTGGATGGGATTAAAGCCACAGGTATCTCCAAATTTTTGCATTCTTGTATATAAGTGCTATACGCAATTTACTAAGCAAGTTGGAATGGGATATTTTTTCCTTGTCAATGATGCATTCTTGATGGAAGCTGTGAAGAAATTGGATGGAAACCCTGAAATGCATTTTTCTTCTGAATCAATGTCTCTTGTATCAAAGTTTAGGAGTTTCTATATTCAATTTGATATATTTTCTTACTTGAGGATAGGAGGTTTTGAGAAAGCCCCATTAAAATTTCCTAGATATCTTGAAGATTTGTTGGTGTTCTTGGAGGTTTGTAGGCAAATGGTTGTTGTGAATGTAAAGTACATGAATATGGGGAAGCAGGGGTGTCCTTTCCCATTGAAAACTTATTTCACATGTAAAAATAATTAGATGGCCAAATGTGTTGAAGGATTTCTTAAAGAATATAACCTCCAACATTTATTCATGAGGGCTAATTTTGATAGCAAGGGTTTCGTGAGAAAAAAAAAATATTCAGAAAGTTCATATCAATATCAACCTTCTATTGAGGAATTTTGGGAAGATTGTGCTGATGAAAATGAAGTCTTGAAAATGGACTATAAGAGGTTAACCCTTAAGAAACTACAAGATTTTGGTCTTTCTTTCTAGATTCCCGAAGGTGCGATTGAAGATTCAGTGATTGTTGACCTCAAATACAAAAAATTGTCAGATCAATCTCATCCCAAGGTTGAATGGAGTAAAAATGAAGTTTTGAATATGAATGTATGCACTGCCCTAGTATTGAAAAGAACTCAGGACTGGTTAGAAGGAAAATGGTGATAGGTTGCAGGTTCTACTCAAGAACTGAAATCATCTCAGAGAAATGAACAAGGGTCCATTCAGATAGTTGTAGTGGGTACATCATCAGGAAGTATGGCTACTACCTAGGTCTTCTAGTGAAAATTCATAGTTCAGGGGTGATGGAGAGAAGCCTAAAGAGATGGCCAAATTGAAGTCAGTGTGCAAATAGGATATCCCATCTACCCCTACTCTGAAAAAGAAGGTCAGTCAAATGAAGCTTGTGCTTGAAGATTCTGATGCTATTTTTAAGAAAATTGTTGAAGATAATACTTTTCCTCCTTTCTCTGAAGTACTCTCTTCCCCAATGGAAAATATACCCATCACTCCTAGTGAGTTTAGAGAAATTATTCTAGGAAATAAGGATTTTGTTTTGATAGAAACCTCCCCAGTATGGCTGAAAAAGGTAGTAGAGAAAAAGAGGAAGTACACTCCTATGACAACCGTTGGAGTAGATACAGTTGCAAAGTTGCTTTATACTTCTTCAAGGCCAAAGAAAGCTCATAAAATGTCAAGAATGTTGACTAACCATAATTCTAGTAATCAAGTATTGGAAATTGCAGATCCTATAAAAGATCTAAATGAGGATGAGATAATATTAGCTGACTATAAAGTCACACATGTTGATATGGGGCACCAAACACTTGAAGGTGATGTGTATCATGCTAATTATTCAGTCAATGCCTTGATTAAGCAAGTAAAGGAAGAAAGAAAGGAAAAGGTTGCATTGCAATCTTAGGTTCTTGATTTGAAGAACTATATTTCTTCTATAGTTCCCCCTTTTATATCCAGTGTAGCCTCAAGTTCTCAAGAAAAAGTTATTGATGGGTCTACAATGCAATTAATCAGAAAGAACCTGAGCTATTCCAATAATGTTGGCAAATAGATTGATGAAATGCTTGAGGAAATTGTCCTCTTTATCAATAAGCATGTGCTTTTCTACACTCAAGTTGTTGATAAAAGGAAGGAATTGATGGAAGAGCTACGACAAATAAAAAAAGATCAAACCTATCTCTATGTTCTCTCACAAGAAATAAAAGAGTTGATTTCCATGGATCGAATGGAATTAATTAATGAACAAATTGTGAGTGATCCAAAGGAGTTAGACCCTTCATGGCCCAACTAATTGGAGTGGAAATTGAGCATTTATGACAACCTAGTAAAGGAGATTTCTATAGTACTCAATAGGTGTTTTGACATGTTGGTGGAGATTAAAGGAAATTGTCATGACCTTAAAGTAGAGATAGCTAATGAGTTTGATGAGAAGATTCTGTATTCAAAGGAAATTTTTCTAAAATTCAAAGAAATATTCAACAAGGAGATGGCTAATCGTGTCACCATGACTAAAGAATCTTTCTTGAAGATCAAAAGATTGCAAGTTTATCTCATTTCTTTAAAACTGAAGCAAGTAGAAGGTTTGACACTCTGAATGAATCTGAAGCTACTCTAACCAAAGTAAGAAACAGATTGTAGATCACCGCAAATCTACGGAGCAAAGAGTTACTTGCAATTATTACTAGGTACAAGGACCACAAATCAAAGATGAAGGTACAAGGAAAATTGTCGTAGGAAGAAGTGGTCAAAGATCTAGAAGATGAAGAGACTAAGGCGATGGGAAATGATGCATAGTTATTTTTAGTATTCCATGACACTTTCTTTAAATTTGGCTCTTTTAAGTTTAAAACTCTTTTAATTATGCAGTACAGTTACTTTCAAGAAATCGTTACCAAAGACAATTTACTTATACTTTAAATATGGATTTGGCTGATGTGATTTAGATCTTTTGGGAAAACTTTGATTTACTCATTAGAGAAAAACTCTATTATTTTGATTAATTCTTTATATTATTTTGATATAGAAGACAATGGTGGAATTTATGCATTCGTAATCTTTGAATTATGGCGTATGAATCTGTTATGCTTATGTTGAATGGTCTGCTTATGTTGAATGTTCTGCCAGTGTTTGATCTATTATTGGAATGATAGATATTTTGAATTGTTGCATCGCTATAGTATCATTTATCTATGAATAAGGATTTTGTGGTGATATTTGATTTCACTTTAGTTGTGAAGTATTTTAAGTTTTATCATGTGAAGTTGATGAATACCTTTAAATATTTTTGGTTAAAAGCCCCTTTATTTTCTTTCTAGTTAAAAGAAACATTAGTTAAAAATTATTCCTTGAATATTAAACGAAGGTAGCTGCCACCTTTTAAAATAAGTAGAGAATCAGTCTGAGAACTACATGATTACTGATTCAATTGTGGTTACATTTTTCACCTCAATGGGCATGACAATATAGAGTTAGGTGATAAATCTTTCAACCAACAATTGGTATGTGTGTCCTGATAGGGGAAGTGAACAAGAAAGGACTTGATAAGATGGTGATAACATATGGTCAGAAGATATCTTTAGCGAACACCTAGATAATGTTGTACAAACATCTATGGAAGATTAAATGCCACCTTCAACTAGCCATATGAAATCGATCGATAGTGGGAGTGGATGCTCATGTGTTTATTGAACCCAAGTTGGCAACTCATAGGAAATAATGGCTACCGCCCTATACCTACTGGCAAGGTTAGTAATTATGCTTACATAAAATGGATACTCTGATAAGATTGAGGAGCTCTAAGAAGCAATCAAGATTCTTAGACTTCATCTCTAACTAGAGGCTAAAGAAGATTTGCCTCAATAAATACATTCTATGTCTAGAGGTAGTCAAGATGGTGCTCGAGAAGAGCTATTGCTTCACAAGCAACCAAACAAGGGAAAAATTGGATATATCATCATGCTTCCTCGATTCTCTCCTGGACTTGAATCTTTCAAAGGTACATTGTTTGTTGCTACTCAAAAAAAATTTCAAAGCAGTGATCCTGGTAGACGATGTGGATGTGGTTGTCATGGCCCAACTAGGTGTCGATAATCCTTGGCCAGACGACATCGACATAATTTTCTTGCAATGGGTGGGAGTAGAATGAAATCCTTTCATTCTCAACCTTTATGTTGCAGGCCTGGCTCACCACATGCACTAGGTAACCATTGGATACAATTTCTATGTCGAAGGTTGCGGCTACACAAGGTTGAGGGCATCGATTGGTGCTGAGAATTTGTACAGTTTATGGAGTCGTGTTGATTTTATGATGATTGTGATTGATACAGTGGGTGGTGGTGGTTACTTTTTTTTATCAAGGCCCGAGCTTATTGTCTAGACTGGGGTGATAGTGTCTTTTCGCTAGCATCATTTCAAATTTTGGATTTTGGAAGTTTGGAGGTGAAACAACAAAAAATGGGGTAAGGTAAGGTGCTTTTGTATGGTTTAAGACATAGAGCACACCCACTTTCCAATTATTTCATTTAAGGATAACCTTAGAGATATCAATTCAAAGGAGAAAGAGATCTTGCAATAGGGTTGTCCTAGGGGATGATTGTAAACTAATGAGGGGTTCACCATTAAGCTAGGGATTGAAAAAGACAAATGAAATGCAAGATGTAATGCTAAACCCTAATATGATGTAATACTTCACTAAATGACCTGGAAATGTATGTAGAATGAAATAGAAAGCTGCAAGATGAAATGTATGCACCTAGAAATATAAAGATGATTGGAAGGAGCTCTAGAATGTTGAAAACAATGACTCTAATGCTGATTGGGAGTCATATGCCAGGCTAGGTGAATCAATCCTAGATCTAGGTTTCTATGTAGAAACAAAAATCTTGCAAATGGGTATCCAAATTTGTAAAAACTTAAATTTTGACCTAAACTAGGACTCATTGGTGCAGGAGCACCTAAAAACATGTAATTGCAAAGTGCATTCTATGAGGGTTAGTCTAGGAGTTAGTGATAGTATGAGTAATTTTTATGTTAAATAAGGTCTTTGAGACTATTAATGATGTAA
Source organism: Sequoia sempervirens (assembly GCA_007258455.2). Lineage (NCBI taxonomy): Eukaryota > Viridiplantae > Streptophyta > Pinopsida > Cupressales > Cupressaceae > Sequoia > Sequoia sempervirens. The sequence goes on from VDFB02321494.1 coordinate 39,709, forward strand.
TTAGGGGTCTTTGATGTTATTTAGTTCAAAAAATGCAAAAGGTTGCATAAAAATGTACTTATTGTCAACAAATTGTTAAAAGTGCAAAACTAGGCAATTAGGGGTCTAATTGGTAAAAAGTTGGTTTCCAATGTCCAACTAATTAAAATTCCAGTTGGAAGATGTTTGTAAGGGTTGTTAGATGTTAAATAAGCCTCTGATGGTCGAGGCATGGTTGTTGAATCATTTTTTTTTGAAGTTATAATGAAAAAAAGGCTGCTTTCTGGAAATTTCTGTGTGTAAATTTGCTGCTAAAACGTGTGGTACGACCTTTGTACGACCTGTACGGCTCAAACCTGGTATGGTTGGAAAGAGGAGAGTGTCAGCTTTCATTTGAAAGTGGTTTGGTGAATTTTCATTAAGTTTAGAGGGTTTTATTGACGTTTTACTGAAACTGCCCTGTTTTGGTGTAAATTGGTGATTTGAGAGTATTAAAATGAGTTTTTAGGGCATTCCACCTACTGTAGCAATTGTAACTCGGTGGAATGGCCCCATTTGTTGTAAAATAGGTTTCCAAATTATTTGCAAGTCAGAGGAAGTGTGTTTGTGGGTTTTGGGTGTTGCCCTAGGTTGAATTTGGGTGATTTTCCTTGTGAAAGTGAGGAACTAAATGATGGTTTATGAGTTTTCTGGAAGAAATAACCTATGTGATGAAGTTTAAAGCTTGTGCAGGCATAATTATGCATGTTTGAATAGGTGGCAGAGTCTGGAAAGGTCTGGAGGTATGATTTACAATAAACCCTCCTTTTGAAGGCCTAGAATCAAGGGTTTTAGGCTGTGCTATGTTGGAAGAGTGATTTCTGGAAAATAGTGGTGGATTTAGTAGTTTTTGGGCATTTTAATTGCTGCCCCAAGGTTTCATAAATTTTGGTGGAGTTTAAAGGGTACTTTCTTTGTAAAAGTGGGCTAATCCACTAGCCTTTTCCATGGCAGGAGTATTGGATCTTTGAGTTTGTCCAAAAGAGTTGATATTGGTTTTCCTGTATGTTTTATAACTTGCAAAAGGGTATCTTAATCATCCTTGAGTTTGTTAGGTGTTTTGGAAAATGTTGGTGAAAATGCCTAAACTTGGTTTGCACTAAAACTGGGGTTTAGGAGTGAAATTGGGAAATTGTGCTTCTGATGATTGTAGAACTTGGAAGGCTGGTTGAATTACTTTATGTGGTCATTTTAATCTTTCTGGATACTTCTTGAAGGCAGGTTTCCAAGTTGATTAAGGTTGAGCCTCCGACTCTGCATCACTCATACACCAAAACTAGTGAATCGGTCCAATTAGGATTTTTTGAAACTTCAAGGTCTGAATCAGGTCTTTAAGGTCTGCTTTGTACTTCCCAATTGATTTCTTTAAAACAATGTTACTTTGAACTTTTCTTCAAAGAGTACAAATGTAGGCACCTAAATTATTCCACATAGCCCTAATAATCATCATATAATGTAGCTATCATTAATCATATTAATTTTTAGTAATCATCATTAATTTAGTAGCATTTATCGCATATTATCATTTAATCATTTAATAATTCTGATTTACCATCTATCACCTAATTAATTAATAATCATTTATCACATCATATATATTATTATTTATTAAATAATAATAATTTTCTATTGAACACCATTATCCATTTAATTAAATAATATCACATCAGAATTGAAGTTGGTGGAAGTACAACTGAATGTGCGTTATCTGTCCACCTATACAAAGAATATCCAATTGAAACCACACCATATATCTAGACCACTCTGCCCACCAAGCTAAATAAGTTGTTGATCAGGCCAAAATTGTTTTGACATAATTTTTAATGTTTAATTGATCGGCTAGATGAAACCCATCAAACTGAACGAATTTTAAAAAAAGAAAACATTAATTTTTAACATGACTTTTTTAATAGCCAATTACATGAATTTTTTTTTCCATTAACGTTTTAAATTACACCTACAATTTTATTTTTCTTGTTATTTTATTCTAATGATGAATTTAAATGGGTGGGCCGAATTTGTATAGCATGCGCGATACCAACATTTTTTATTTTTAAGTGAAACCCAATTTAGTTGGACATATATGGTTGTCAACTTCCATTTCCCTACTCGGAGAAATGTACATGGAGTGGAGGAAGAGAAGATACTATTAGATCTTGACAGTCATCTTCATCTAAAATTTCTAAGGTTAGATCTTCAAATTTTAAGACTGTTAGATCTTGACGGTGGAAATATATCTCAATTCTTGCATTCGGTGTAAGGTTAGACTTATTTCTGCCGTTGATTGTATACTGTGGCAGTGATTTAGATTGATATGTTCGATCAAGGGTTTTATTTAGGGTATAGAGAGAAGTTGAAGAGAAGGACAATGTCGAGTAGAAGGCATTCAGTAAGGGGTTTACACTTTTGCAGCATTAGCGAAGAATTTGGTGCAAGGATTTTAGAAACTTTGATAGCCAAGTTTTGTATAAGGCCGAGGCATTTTTGGAGGCGCATCTAGTGCTAATTCCAGCGGCATCAATTTTTCCGATATGCAAATGCAGGAGAATATTTTTGTGGTCCACATTGCTTTTAAGTGGTTCAACTTAAATAGGATTCAATTACACGTGATGGAAATCCAAATGGATTTGAGTTTGATAGGCATGAATTGTCTGAAAAAGCTGGTCATTGATATGGGGGGACGAAAAATTGGAATTGTGAAGACCTTGGGTTATGCGTTTATTCCACGCTTATTGACTACTCCCACTCTAGCCATGGTGGAGCTCTATATCAATAATCTGCTCAATGGAATTGGAAAATCAGAGGCCTTCGACAAAATCTTAGAGTCCATGGAGACCCTCATCAATCAAATCAACAAGAGGAGAAGGAATTTACCCACCTTTGCATGCCACCCTTCCATTTCCCGACACTGCCCCTCCATTCAGCAATGTTATGATGCTCTACATGAGGGAAAAATTTCTCCAAACCTTGGTAAGCTTGCAACTTATTCATAAAGTGGTTTTTTGCAGCTTATCAAATTAAGAAGTGATAATTTATTGGGATTTATCTCTTACTAGTTTTCATTAATCTTTTTTTAATGAAGTAATGTATAAATAAGCACAGTATTTTGGTCGATGTATTACCCAACAATTTCCTCTAGTATGTAAATGAATTCGACTTTAAACTAGTTTCTTGGTTTCTATATTTTTTCATTCCTTCCTATATTAGGCTCATTTTTCTCATCTCGTAGAGCACCTAGTTTGTTAGAGTTCTTAAATAGAGAAAATTTGCAAGAAACCCATATGGATTCCACAGTGCATGGAAGTGAAACAACCTCTCCAAACATAAATTCAAGTTCATTTTCTTTATAATATAACAGATATGAAAAGCTAAAATGGAAGACAATATATTGTGTTGTTGTATTTGATAGTTGAATTTGGTGTGTTATGAATACAAAAGCAGCAGAGATAGGTAATCTAAATGGTGCTTCAACCTCTAAGAGAAAATAAAAAGAATGTGCACCAAAGTTCTACGTCGGTAGAAGATTCAACATTCCAAAAGCCTTACGAAGGTATGCTTTTCTCTTTTCCTTTTTACAGTTATCCAATCTTGAAATATTTTTTGTTTGATAACTTACTTTCTATCATATTTCCTTGAAGGAGGTTGATAACTTCAACAGAATTTTAACACTCCTCTTACAGAAAGAACTGCAAAAAAATGACATGAGTGTCAAAATTTTTAAATAAAATGAAATGCATAGAGCCAAACGGGAAATACCCAAATCAAAATGTGGAAGCACAAGGAGACATGCAACTTTCCTTTCTATTCATTTAATTGGAAATGGAAATAAATAAAAGACTGAGCATAAAAACTTCACAAACTAAACTCTAAACTGCTGATTACAAATTGTTGAGAGCTTTCATGAGCTGCTCAACCAGACAGACAACTTCAGGAGCTGCTAGGAGCTACACGGATCTCTTCAGGAGCAATCACTGCTCAATCACAAAAACAAACAAAATACAACTACTACTATGTACAGAATTCTCTGAATCACATAGAGAACAAAAACATTCTTTCCTTAGATTGTTGTTGCATAGAGAAAAGTGTAAAAAATAACTTGATTCTTCATTCCTTTTTGTTTTTTCAACATTCCCTCTCAAAATTTGAAATCACCTATTGGACTAAATTCTAGAATTTAAAAATTCCTACTAGCATTAACTTTTGGGGTTGTCAGGAGCTACAGGGATGAAGATCCCAAAAATTACCGTTAGAGGAAAGAGCTCTTGACGGGTAGGTGAAGCAAATGGGATCTAACGTGAGGGTAGGCTCGGGAAAATAATAAATTCCAACACTCCCTCTTTTTCTTGAGCCGATGAAACAGGAGCAATTCTGATCCAAATCAACAACACCTAATCTGCTCCTTAGGCGCTCGAAACTGTCCTTTCTCAAAGGATTGGTGAATATGTCTACTAGCTGCTGCTCATACCTACAAAATGCCATTTTGATATCACCATTTTCAACTAACTCTCTGATAAAATGATACCTGATTTCAATGTGCTTTCTTCTTCCATGAAACACATGATTTTTCGTCAAGGCTATTGATGAAACATTGTCATAAAAAAATGTTGTTCCATCCTCTTGTTCTTCTCTCAAATCTGCCAAGATTCTTCTCAGCCAAATATCTTGACATGCTGCTGCATTTGCTACTATATACTTAGCCTCTGATGTAGATAGGGAAACTATGAGTTGTTTCTTGGAAGCCCATGCGATAGCTCCCAAACCCAAGTGAAACGCATAGCCTGATGTGCTCTTCCTATCATCCAAACTCCCTTCTCAATCACTATCTGTGTATCCACGCAGCCCAAACTCATTTGCTGCTATGTACAAAATACCATATCCTTTGGTGCTATTCACATACCTTAGGATTCTTTTACTTTCTTGCTAATGGGTGTCTCTTGGAGTCTCCATAAATCTAGAAATAAGACTCACTCCATGCATTATATCAGGCCTAGTTGTAGTCAAATACATCAAATTTCCAACCAAAATTTTAAACATGGTCGGATCCACATTGTTGCTACAATCTTCCTTGCTCAACTTTAGACCTATTGTTGTTGGTGTTGGGGTAGGTTTTCTTTCAAGAATTCTAAATATCTTCAAGATCTCATTTGTATATTTTTCTTGAGAGATAAATATACCACCATGCATTTGTTTTACTTCTATGCCTAGAAAATATCTTAAGAGACCTAATTATGTCATTTCAAACTCTCTTTTCATGGCCTCTTTAAAATCATATGGATGCTAGGATTTTAAAGAGAACCAGGGCCAATCTGAAGAGAAAGGCTCCCCCTACTCTGAAGATGATTCAAATCTTTAAAAAGGGCGTCCATGATATGAATAATTTGGAGGCGAAGACGGAGTCTCTCCTCAAGACTCTAGATTAATTGCGGCCAGTTTCTTTTTGTCTGCTCTGTTGGCCCTTTTTGCTTGAACTTTTTGGTCTAGTTCGGGTGGGTGATGCTTGCTCTGTCTTTTACCTTTTGGGCAGCTGGTGTATTTTGTTGGAATTTTATTTCCTTTTCTTATCTCTATAAACTTTGTGGTTTCGGGTCCCTGTAAAACCCATTTTACCCCCTTTATCAAAAAAATGAGTAAATCATCATCCCTAGTAAAAACTAAATCATCAACATACAAGACAACAATCAAAATATTACCATTTTTTGCCTTGATGTAAAGAGTGGGCTCACCATCACTCTTGCTAAAGTCATTGCTCATCAAATATGATTCAATGTTGTTGTACCATTCTCGTGAAGCTTGCTTCAGCCCATAAAGAGCTTTCTTTAGACTATTCACATTGTGTTCTTGACCTGGAACCTCATATCCAAATGGTTGCTCCACATAAACTTCCTCTTTCAACACTCCATTTAGGAAAGCAAACTTCATGTCCATTTGAAACACCTTCCACTTGTGTTGGGCTGCCATTGCTATGACCTCCCACACAGTTTCTATCGTTGCAACAGGGGTAAATGTATCATTATAATATCCCCCAAACTACTATTTGTATCCCTTGACAACTAATCTTGCCTTATGCCTCTCTATTCTTCCTTCAGAATTACACTTGGTTTTGTAAACCTGTTTCACCCCAATAACTTGCTTGTTGGGGGGAAAATCAGTTAACTCCCATATGTTGTTCCTCTCTATTGCATCTATCTCCTCATCCATGGCCTCACACCATTTCTCCACTTTTACAACATCCTCAAAATAAACTGGATCACTATGCAAAAATAATGCAAAATTCACACTCTCATCAAATTCTTCAGCATACCTTTCATTTTGGTAGATCTCCCTTAGACTCTTGGTCTTCTTTAGCATTAGGGAGGTGAGAATGGGGTTTGAACTTTCACTACTACTGCTGCTTTGCTGAACAGGTTGGTTCAGGAGCTGTCAAGAACTTTCAGGAGCTCTACCAGAGCTTTCAGGAGCTCTACTGGAGCTTTCAGGAGCTCTTCTGGAGCTTTCAAGAGCTAATCCTTTGATTGTCTCCAGCTCCTTGCCTCTCTATCTACTCACTTTAGGAGCTTTCAAGAGCTCGACCAGTGCTTTCATGAGCCAATCCTCTAGCTTTTTGTGACTGTCTATCTGTTGCAGGAGCCGTTAGGAGTCGTCAGGAGCTTTCAAGAGCTCTTTTGAAGCTTTCAAGAGCTCGTCTGATGCTTTTAGGAGCAATTATAGGCTCTTCTTGTTGAACTTCCTATTTTGTTTCTACTTCTTTAGGAGTTGTCAGGAGTAGTTCTGAGTTGTCAAAAACTATCACTATATCCCATGACTCATCCTCTAGGAACTCCACGTCCCTATTAATGACGATTTTCTTGGTGACTAGATTATACATCCTCTAGGCTTTGGACTCCTCACTATAGCCTGTGAAAATACACTTCTCACTCTTGTTATCAAATTTTTTCGTCTTTTCTTTAGGCATGTGAGCATATGCTACACACCCGAACACTCTTAAGTGCTCAATTGTCCACTTGCATTTTGTCCATGCCTCTTGAGGGATTTTGACATGGACCACCTTTGTTGGACTTCTATTTATCAAATAAATAGCTATTGCTATAGCCTCTCCCCAATATTCAATCAGGAGTCCCCTTTCTTTCATCATGCTCCTTTCCATCTCCACGATTGTCCTATTTTTTCTCTTAGCCACTCCATTTTGTTGTGGAGTATAACTGGTCGTTAGCTCCTTCTTGATGCCATTTTGCTTGCAAAAATTTACAAATTTATTGGAGGTATACTCTCCTCCTTGATCTGACCTTAGGACCTTGATAAAATGTCCACTCTCCTTTTCAGCCTGGTCCTTAAATAAGAAAAACTTATCAAATGCTTCAAACTTATGTTGCAGAAAATAGACCAATGTATTATGACTATAATCATTAATAAAGGTCATAAAAAATCTTCTTTTACCAATAGAAATGATTTTCAGAGGGCCTACCAAATCTATGTGCACTAGCTCCAATGGTGCTCTTTCCCTTATAGAGTTGCCTGATTGAAAGGTCTGCCTATGTTGCTTGCCCAAAATGCAAGCCTCACATTTAACATTAGGCTCTACTATTCTTGGAAAACCATCTATCATTTTATTCTTGAACAAAATACTTAAACCAACATAGCCTAAATGTCCATACCTGAGATGCCATAGCTTGGAGGGGTCTTGAATGGTGCTCTTGAGGGCTACTTTCTATAAGTATGCTATACATTTTCCATTCATGAGAGGTGCAACAACGGATTGAGATGAGAAACACGTCTCAATATTCAAAGGAAACATTTGGTTCTTTATCATTTGAACTACTGCAAACAATTTCATCCTCTCATTCTTGTCATAAATAATGCATTGACCCTTCTCCATCAACACTTTATATCTGTTTTGGATCAGCTATCCAACACTCATGAGGTTATGCCTTAACCTAGGAGTACGAAATACATTTTGTATCTCCTTCTCACCTTGCTTGGTGTGGATCATGGTAGATCCTCTTCCCACAACTAGAACTAATCCATTGTTCCCCATTCTTATTTTAGACATAACATTCTTATCAATGAAAGAAAACAAACTTTCATTACCACTCATGTGGTTTTTGTAACCTCTATCCAAATACCAGACTTCGGGGCTTCCTTCTTCACTAATGTTGCACATGATGAAGGGTGTGGACTAATTTCCTTCAGCCACATTTGCATTTTTTTTTGACTGATCACCGTGCCTTTTTCAGCACTCACTTGCATAATGACAAAATTTATGATAGTAGTAGCATTCAACATTGCTCTTGTCATTCTTTTGATTCAAACTATTGTTCTTCTTGCCTCTTCGGGAGCTAGTCTAAGAGAAAATCCCTCCCTCTTGTCTATTTGCTTGTCTCGAGCTTTCTTCTCCAACATTTCCTTGTTCGGAGTTGCCATTACATCTACCTCTTGAGCTCCTTCCACCATTGTTTCTTCTCCCCCTTCCTCTTGCATTTGACTAAGCTTTAAAAGCTTGCTCTTGGGAAGAAGTAGCATACCTATTTAGGTGTTGCTCATGGGTTTTAGGTGCTGCTCATGGGTTTACAGAGAACCCATCAGCTCATCAACAAACAATGTTGTGAGATCCTTTGCCTCTTCAATGGAAATCACCACTGCATCAAACTTCATGGGTAAGCTCCTAAGGATTTTCTCCACAGTTCTCTGATTGTCCATGACTTTTGCATTCACTCTCAACTGGTTTATTAAACCTAAGAGTCTTGTGTAAGAAATTGAAATGGACTCATTGTCCTTCATTTCAAGAGTTTCAAAATCTCTTCGAAGCATCTGGAGCTTCACCAATCTGACCTTGTTAGTCCGTTTATAGTTAGTCTGGAGGATTTCCCAAGCTTCCTTTGCATAGTTAGTTTTTTCTATTCTGGGAAAAATGGCCTTTTTCAAGGCTGCTTCTATTAAACTCAATTCCTTAGCATCCTTCCTCCTTTCCTCCTTCAACTGGGTCTTCTAGTTGAATGAGAGAGCTGCATATGTTGCTGGGTCAGTCACATCCACAAACCTGCTGGCCACAAATTCCCACAAACCATTTACAGCCATTATGGTCTTCATCTTCTTTTCCCAAACATCATAGTTTTGTCCATTAAAGGATGGTTCCTACTGCCAACTCTTCCCTTCATCTCTAGTCATGTATCCTACAAGAAAAACTTAAAGCCTAGAAAAAAAAATGCCCTAAATCATGAAGAAATGGGGCCTATGGCTTTGATACCATGTCAAAAAAATTAAATAAAATGAAATGCACAGAGTTGTTGCTTTGTTTTCCAGCCAAACTAGAAATACCCAAATAAAAATGCGGAAGCATAGGGAGACATGCAACTTTCCTTTCTATTCATTAAACTAGAAGTGGAAATACATAAAATACTAAGAATAAAACTTCAGAAACTAAACTCTAAAATACTGATTATAGATTTCTAGGAGCTTTCATGAGTTGCTCAACTAGACAAACAACTTCAGGAGTTGCTAGGAGTTCACTACCAAGAGCTATGCATAGCTCTTCAGGAGCAATCACTACTCAATCACAAAAAAAAAAAATACAATTGTTGTGTAAAAAATTCTCTGAATCACACAAAGAATAAAAATTCTTTCCTTAGACTATTGCTGTATAGAGAAAAGTGTAAAAACTAACTCGATTCTTCATTCCTTTTTGTTTCTTTAACATTCCCTCTCAAAATTTGAAATCACCTACCGTAGTAAATTATGGAATTCAAAAATTCCTACCAGCATTAACTTTTGGGGCTGTCAGAAGTTGCAGGGATGAAGATCCCAAAAACTATTGTTGGAGGAAAGAGCTCCTGATGAGTAGGTGAAACAACTGGGGTCTGACATGAGTTTGTAATAAATTTGATTCAAATTCTATATTTTTTTTGTCATTTTATATTAAACAAGTTTATTTTTTAATGGATCAGGTTATTAAAGCCACAAAAGTGGTAAAGGCAGTGCCATTAGTGACAAGGATATAATGTGAGGATGCACATCAAACCAATGATAATGGAAATGATGATACGATCACCACTCCAAGTCACAACGTACCAGAAGAATGTGATGATATTTCCAAAGAGATACATGTTGACCTTGATGATATTTATCTTGATGATGATGATATGGACTTGTGACCTCACTCCATTTGTGACCTCACCGGTTCATAACTTGGACTCATTCTTTAATAGCTCCATTTGTGACCTCACCAGTTCATAGCTCAGATCAAAAGCATTTACTCCTTGAATAAAAAAAATTATTGGATGTTATCATGTTTATTATTGAGTTAAAAAATATGAATATGAATCATACTAATAGTAAATGATTTTTAATTAAATGTAGATATTGATATTGTTTTTTGGATTATATATTATTATTGGCTATCTTTTTTGGAGAAAGCTAACTCGTACACAAAACACACCTATGTATGTAACATTATATCATACCCCTCATTCCCCATCCCATGCACTAGACAAAAGGAACCAACAAAAAGACTTGACAGTTAGTTGCATGTTGTCATGTGCTAGTTGCCAGAAAATGACATGCGACCCCAGTGGGAAAGTCAAAAAGCTAGACAAAATGCCCTAACTGTCGCCATTTTCCAGATTTTGTTTTTTTTTGCTCTGCATTTTCTACATTTGTTTTTACAGTTTGCTGGGAAGGGATGCGCGGGCATTGAAATGGAGTTCTAGGAAACTGAACAAGTGTGTTTATGTGCATTTATTTTATGTAGATAGGTGTGTTTTGTCTACATTTTTCCATGTCAAGGGAGCTAAATTTTTCCATTTTCCACATTTCTTTTTGCAATTTTCTAGGGAGCACAGGCGATGGAATGGAGGCCGAAACATTATGAGCACATTCAATAGGTGCAACACCAATAGGTATGTATATCCACCATTGTATATGCCAGTTTTCCATTCGATAGGAACTGTGAAGCAGGGTTGTTGAATGGGTTTCTTTGAAGCATTAAACTATGAAGCACAACTAATAAAATGGGTTTTTTGTGAAATGAAAATAAAATATTTTATTTCCCTATAGGGTTTATAGCTATTTATGACTTTTTGTTTTAAGGGTTTTCAAATTTCACTGTGAAAATAAAGGGGTTTTCATTTGAAATGTGTTGGTGTAAATAATGTCTTGTACCTAGTTAATTCATTACTAGGGGACTTATTTACATCTTAGTTAAGTTTACTTAGGTTCTAGGAAGGAATCTTTCTAGAAGATGTTAGTTGTCATTAATTGTTATCTTATCCTTTGACAACTGCTTCATGTGAACCTAGGAAAGTGTGATTAGTTGTCTCATGTCATATGATTAAGACACTTGTCATAATCCTATGGCATCTTGCATCTCACCTTGGCTATATAAGCAAGGGATATCTCCAATTTTATAATCAACAACAATCATATTATTGACATTGAATATAGTCTATTCTTGTCATATTCATCTCTCTCTTTTCTTGTGCTTTCCATTTGGTCCATAGATCTTGTCATCCATAGCCAATTCTAACAAAATGCAAAGGTGTTTTGTGTGTTTTTGTCGGTTTTTGTGTTGGCATTTAAATTTTTTGTTTTGTCTATTCGTTGTGAAGATGGTTTTTCATTGATGAGAAAATAAATGTTGTTCCTTATGAAAACAAAATTTCATTTGAAACAGTGTGATGAGTTGGAAAGTTTTCAAAGTCAGAATTTGGAATGGATAGAAAGCCCAAAACCATACATGCAAACAAAAAAATTTATTTTCCCATTGACATTGCCAATTTGAACAACTCTTTGCTACAGTCAAAATGGAATTTAACTTGTTTCATCTGATTGGAACAATAAAATGCTTGTATTATTTGTAGTGTTGGAAAACACACCATCTCCTTTCAGTTTAAATGTAAAGGGTTGTCTCACATTGGGTTGCTTGCTTCTTAACACCTATAGTTTTGCAACATGGAATGTTACAAAACAATATGAATGTCATCAAAATCACACCTTTCATTATTGTGTTTAAATTTTGGATGATTGAAAAAAAGAGTTCACAAAATAGTTATATTTTTGAAAACACAATGTGGGTATTCAGTTATTTGAACCTCCTTGCTTAAATGTAAGGGGTTGTCTCACAATGGGTTGCTTGCTTCTTAACACATATGGTTTTGCAACATGGAATGTTACAAAACAATATGAGTGTCTTAAAAATCACACCTTCCATTCTTGTGTTTAAATAAAGTGCTCACATTATTTGTAGTGTTGGAAAACACTCTCTCCTCTCAGTTGTTCCCTCAAAGACTGGTATATTATACCATTAGGGGAGAAGCTAAAGTGTAGAAAAAAAAAAACTATTTATGTAAAGTTATATTATAACCCCCATTCCCCATCCCACATGGTGGAAAAAATGCACCGACGAAAAGACTTGATGAATAGTTAGTTGTATGTCGTCATGTGTCCGTCATCGGAAAAGGATGTGCTACCTCGGTGGGAAATTCAAAAAGCTAGACAAAACATGGTTGGAGTTCCCATTTTCCACATTTTGTTGTTTTGCTCCTTAATTTTCTACATTTTGTTTTGCAGTTTGCTAGGGAGGGATATACAAACATCAAAATGGAGTTGCAAGTGGCCAAACCAAAACAGGCATTGAAATGGAGTTGCAAGCAGTTGAACCAATGTGTTTATGCATTTTTTTCTAAACATCGCCATTTTCCACATTTCATTTTGTAGTTTGTTGGGGATGAATGCACAAGCAGCGGAATGGAGTTGCAGGAATTCATGTAAAGCAATAGAAAAAACACACCTAAACTTCCCTCAAATACTAGTGTCAAAATGGTTTTGAAAGATTAGGCGGGTTGCAATTTTTGTAAAACATGGTGTTTTGAATCCTACAATTTTATAAAATAGTATGTATGTATTAAGGGTTTTACAACATTTTGTGGTTTGGAGATTTCATAAATCATGTTGTCACCTCACCTCCCACTATGTTTTCCAACCTACAATCATACTATGCATGTATATTTGGATCATATTAAGAAATAGAAACACAATCTTTAGTAAGACTTGTTATAAGGTGCCTTGAATTACAATTGTACAGTCTAAATTACATTCATACCATTTTGTAAAATTATAGGTTTCAAAACACTGGTTTTCTCCTCTAACTCCTACATGTGCACTACAACCTTCAACTTTCAATGTGTAGACATGAAACACAAAGTTTTTTCCCCCTTCTTTCTCCAAACTAAAAATGCACACGTCATTCCACCTCCAATTCCCGTGAAAGAATTTTTTTTTTGAAAATGACAACTCATACTCACATTGTTTGTACTGTCTAAATTTTATTCATACTGTTTTGTAAAATTGCAAGTTGCAAAACACTAGTTTTTTGAAATCTACAACCCACATAATGTTTTAAAACCCTTCAAAAGTAAAAACCTAATTGGTTAATCACCCCTTACCTCAATTCAGTATGTTTTGTGATTTCCTTGAGAGCCTTTTTTTGAATTAGATAGTAGGAATTTAATGAGATTGGAAAACACTGAGTTTTAAGAAATCTGCAACCCACACGGTGTTGTAAAACCCTCTATCTATGTAATAGCCCAATTGGTAAGTCGAGAAAACCAAGCTGACACACCTATGTACATACAGCTGGTTAGAAACCCCTCACCTCAACTCGCTTGGTCATCTTCCCCATCTACAATGCCCCCTTACTCTCCAATGATTCGCTTTCAACCTACAAAATGAGAAAACCCAGAACACAGAGTGTTTTCCAAGAACAATACTTGTTACAATCTAAAATTCATTTCTTAATCAAATCAACACCCTTTCCTCCCGTAGTGAACGAATAGCTTCTCGCACAACGCCAAAAAACACTGGCATAATTCAATGTGAGGGGACGCCTCCTCGCTTTCCTTGTTGTGTCATTTCCTTTTGTCTACTGGTTCTATCACTTCTATCATCCGTTTGGAGGGTCCCACACTACATCGTCTCTTCACATTATGTATGTTTCCATGTATGTTGTTATGTATGTTTTTTACAAATTTTTGTATGTACATAGGTGTGTTTTCCCAGGATATTAGTTGTGTCTGTAGAGGATTTTGCAACATTGTGTCGGTTGGAGGTTTCATAAATCATGCACTCACCTCGCACGATGTTTTCCAACTTGCAATCATTTGGAATTTTAATGGTTGTTGGAAAATAGTGGATGTTTATAAAATGGTTCCTTTCATTGCATTCCGACTACCTAATTAAAAAAAACTTTTCAAGACATTCCAGCCCATGCTCTCCACCACATAACTTTGAATGTACAAAATGAAATAAATGGAAAATGACATTTTGTTTTCCAACATACAAATTATATTGTGCATTTATTTTTAAATCATATGAGGAAATTGAATTGCAATTTTTTTTGTGTAATAGTTGCTATAAATTGTGAACGTGAATGAACTTTAGTACATTCTTACTCTCTACAAACTTTAAGGTTTTCATTAGAAGCATGTTGCCTATATATAATTGCATGTTGGAAAATAGTATGTGTTATGAATCCTGCAACCCAAATACTATTGTAAGCTTTGAGAGTGTCTTTCTGATTAGAGAATGCAAATGTTTTGTTTTTAATATAAGTTGTTTACAAAATTTGTCTACCTTTTCACATAGGACTCTCATGTCTCCATCTAGTTGATTCTCTTTACTTTAGTGACATCCTATTTTTCCTTATTTTCATGTTATGTATGTTTTTGTGTATGTTTCTATGCATTTTTGTATATACATAGGTGTGTTTTGTCAGTAGATTAGCTGTTATTTTTTGGTCAATCAAGGTGATCACCAAGGCTTTGGTTGAATTTTTAACTTTCTTGCAATAATTTGTACTTTTTCAATCATTTGTACAAGTAACAGTTCAATTTACAATATCATTGAAGAACGGTTATGATACCAGTATGTCATTTAGATGTTCATTGAGAGACACAAGATATAAAAAGAAGTTTGATAGTGGTACATGGTATCATTATTGTCTATTTTCTATGCCCTTATTGATTATTGCAAGTTATGGCATCTTTCATATGTTAGGAGAGATTAGTTTTCTATATATTTGAATGAATGTTCAATGCTTCACAGTTCCTACATAATGGCAGAGTGGTAGATATAATTATTGATATATAGTACTAGTGTTAGCGATATGTTAAATTGGTAATTAAATTCCCATTGTATAGTTTAATATGTTTGTTTATTGTCTGTACAAGCTGACATTTTGGACTCACCACAACATATAATCCTATATTGGTGAAATTTGGAAATAAAAGAATTGTTTGTAGCACCAAATGTCTTTAATTTTCCAATTTAATCTATCGCTAAAACTTCTATTCCTTCCAAGTGGTTGATATATTTGAGGAAATAAAATTGAACAAAACAATGGTAGGTGGATTGAGAAGCACACTTTAGGAGACGTTAAGCTTATGCACTAAATATAGGTGATTCTAGCTATCATAGCTTGAATTGCAAGCGTACTGGTCAGTTAAATTTCCAAAATTTATTTTGCATTAAGAAGTTATGATTTATTTATAGATGAGATGCTTACTATGGTGAATGCAAAGAATTTTCAATTTAATTTTTTTTAAAATGTTACATTATTTTGTGCCTATTATATCTTAAAATTCTACATGAAGGATGTTGCCTCATTGAAGTGTGAGTGTTACATGGGAAATTATCAAAACAAAAGTGAATGATGATAATGCATCCTTTTAATTATCCCTTTACACAAAAACACATAAAGAGCTATACATTTCAAATGAAATCCCTTTACGCAAGGAAAACCCTTTATTTTCTCGATAATGAAAACCCATTTTCTTAATGAACATGGTAGATATAGAAATGGAAAATTTACATACCTACTAGCTAGTCGTTACACTGGGGTAGTACGTCATTTTCTAGTGATGGACATGTGATGGCACGTGCCTAACCATCCATCAAGTCTTTTTGTCATTGCATTTTGTCCAATACGTGGGATGGGGGATGGGGGTATGATATAATGTTACATACATAGGTTTTTTTTGTCTATGAGTTAGCTTCTCCCCTAATGGTGCGGTTAGGTCAGTTTTCCCATCGCTTTGAATGTTGTTAGTGTTCTTTTCCTTGTGCGAGAAGTTATCCTTTTTGTGTGGGCGGGAAGGGGAGTTGACATGATTAAGACATGCATTTTAATATGCAAGAAGTATTATTATTGGAAAACGCTCTGTGTTGTGAGTTTTCTCATTTTGCAGGTTGAAAGCGAAAGGTTGGAGAGTAAGTGGGGGAGACAAAAAACCAATGGAATTGAGATGAGGGGTTTGTAATCGATTGGGTTGTCACTTGTAAAGGGTTTTAAAACATTGTGTGGGTTGCAGATTTTGAAAAACCAGTGTTTTACAACCTAGAATTTTACACAACAGTATGAATATATTGAAAATATTTTGTTATTTAGAGCATAGGAATGCAATGAAAGGCATCAATTTTAAACACCTAGTTTTTCCAACAACCATTAATACTTTGTATGATTGCAAGTTGGAAAACATAGTGGGATGTGAGTGCATGATTTATGAAACCTTCAACCCACACAATGTTGTAAAACCCTGTATGGACGCAGCTAATCTCCCAAAAAAACACACCTATGTACATACAAAACCACATAGAAACATACATAACAACATACATAGAAACATGCATAACATGATGAGACAACATAATGCAGGGACCGCCAAGATGGATGATAAAACTGATGAAATTGATAGAGGGGAGGAGACGCCACGGTGAGGAAAGTGAAGTGGTGTCTTGTCGCATCAAATTATGCTAGTGTTCTTTTTCCTTGTGTGAGAAGCTATATGTTCACTATGGGAGGGAAGGGAATTGATGTGATTAAGACATGTGTTTTAAATTGTAACAAGTACTATTCTTGGAAAACACTATGTGTTCTAGGTTTTATCATTCTTAGGGAGTTGTAGGTCAGGGATATATAAGACTATGAAAATTCACCTAAGGGGTGAGTAACCAATTGGGTTGTTACTTGTAAAGGGTTTGAAAATAGTATTTGGGTTGCAGGTTTCATAACACCCAATGTTTTTGAACCTGCTATTACACAGACAGTATGAATGTAATGAGAATGTTTTGGTTACTTACATAGTGAGAACCGAATCGATTGGTGACACCTCATTTGATTTTGGATACTTTTATGTATCCCCCACTGGCATTTATATTGACAGTATGAATGTATTCAACAACCCTTACTTTCAACAAACATTCCATTTCAATAGTGTCATACATTTGGAACAAAAAATGCACATAATAGTTGTTGGATGGAAAAAACACAGGGGGTTTTGACTCAATTCTCAATTCTTATTCAATGAGAACTTTCTATTATGCAGATTGTAACAAAACAATGTATTCAAGTTCACCTTCATATTTTATAACAAACCTTACTTTTAGCAAACATTTCATTTGAATATCATTAGACATTTGGAATAGAAAATGCATAAAAAAGTTGCAGGAAATGGAAAACACATAGGGTTGTGACTCACTTCTCAATTCTTGTTCAATGAGCACTTTTTGTTATGCAGACTGTAACAATAATTGTTTGGTCATGTGTTTATAATGTACATTCTATTTATGTTCATATGAAATATATCGGTAGGTAATGCCACTTGAAGTCTTATTGTTTATGGTAGCTTGCTTATAAATGAAAGAAAAAGGTTGACATTTAAATCATTTGAGGTCGACTATTTTTCTCATCATGGATAGTTTGACATGAATAATCATATTAAATGTTATTTGTAACAATAAAAATGACATTTCACTATCTTCATTTGATTGCAACAAAAAAAATTCTCACATTATTTGTAGTGTTGGAAAACACACTGTCCCCTATCAGTTATTTGCTTGTCAAAATGTTTTGTTTCCTACGAACCAAGAATATAAGTAAGTCTACCTTAAAATTTTGTTTCTTATGATTGAAAAAATATATGCTTGCTTACAATAGATGGTGCAATAAATTTTGGAACTTTAATTATCCAATAACACTTGTAACTTTATTATATATTATAGGAAACTACGGATGTGTACTTTAAGAGGGAAAGTGGAAGAAAGTGGGAGAAAGGGTAATTTTGAAATCTTCTTTTTAATGTGTATTTTGATATTTTGAATGAATTGGTTGCATGTATTTGAATTTGATGTGATGTTTACATTCTTGCCATTATTGGGCAAGGATGGATAAGGAAGTGGTGGGTGGGAGCAAGTTAGTGCCCATTTGGGATAAGAAAATGTGCCTCAATAGGGCAACAAGAAGAAAGGGTGCTCAGGGAGGAGATCATTTTCCTGGGCATAAATCTTTGAGAAATAGGAAACTCATTATCCTGCTACATCGATGTAATAGGACAACGGGTTTGCAATTTCTTAATTTCTAGCAAGGAAGCAAAAAAATCGGGTCTTGCCCTTATTGGCAATGTTTCTTGGATAGAGTTTTCAATATCTTGAATACTTTTATTTGCCATTGTAATTGCTTTTTGCTAAGATTTTAGAGTTTCTTTGTGATTTCATTTAGAAAATTTCATTTATGTTATGACTATGTTGATTTTGAAAGTATATTGGAAAACACACTATCCCTGGTTCCTTTAAAGGAAGAAAGTGGAAGGGTAATTTTGATTTTTTTTTTTAAACGTGTATATTCATATTTTGAATGAAATCATTGCATGCATTTGAATTTTATGTGACATTAACATTCTTCACATTACAGGGCAAGGATGAACAAGGAAGTGGCGGGTCTAAAGAAATTTTGCTAATAAACTCAAGGCCTAATTTTATTGATTCTTGACACTAGCCTGTTCAATTTCTCAATTTCCTTCAATTTTTGTCAAAGAAGTGATAAAATAAGGCCTTGATTATTGGTGATGTTTCTTGGTCTGTCTAATTTTTCTTTTTCCTTCTCATCTATTTCCAATTGTATTTCTCCTCCATAGGTACATATAAATGATTTCATTTCATATATATAAATTTGTTATGGAAGTTGTCTTTGTTTTGAGATAAGACTTTCATCTCTCCCCCTACTAAATTTTTTTCTCTATGCTTAGATCTAATGTTGCCTTTTCCTTATATCCATACGTTAATTGTTGAACATAGTCATTTATATTGATGGGTTTCTTATAGGCTAAAGGTGTTGAAAGTGCAATGGTCGAAGTAGAGGCTTCCCCAAACCCTCTTGTTACATGTACAATAGCGAGGATCTATGCAAGTGGAATCACCCCACCGTTAGTGCCAAGGACCCGAAGAAGCCTATAAGATTTTATCTAGTTGTCTCCTCAGTTGCACATAGAAGGAATTGTAGGAGAGGATGAGAGTGACTAACAATAGTCATTTTCCATTTGGTCTTTGACCATGTAATCATTATCAATTATGCTATGGAATTACATTATCTTTGATCATGTAATTATTGAAAAATTATGGTGTGGAATAACACTATCTTTGTGTTGAAATACATAAGAAAACTGAGAGGGGGGGTGAATCAGTTGTCACCAATCAGATTCACAAATCTCAAATAATTATTAACTCCACATCCACTTTAATCTGTTATTAAGTATGAGCATGAAGTGCAAATGATACAAAGTAATATCAACGCAAGAAACACCAGATTAACTTGAAAAACCAAATAAGGCAAAAACCACGATGAGGATTAACTCACAATATAAAGTAATTGGAAAATCAATTACAAAGAGGCTCACTGACAAAGGGCTCACTACCCAAGATAAGATTCACTATTCAAATATGTATCACTATCCAAAAGGGAGGCTCACTACCTACAAATATAGGAAGATAGAAATAAGAATGTTACATAGAGAACACTTTCTCAATGCAACAAAAGATTCACCACAACAACTTCCACACATCCGCAACCTTGATCAAAGAATTGTAGACACCATCAGCTGACTACTTTCAGGAGTCTAACACATTAAAGTATTACTGCCTCAATTTACTTTTGCACACTCTTGTCTCTCAAACTTTTTTAATCTAATTCTTAACATCTCAACTTGTATTTATGCCATCTTTAACCTTAGAAACATTCTCTAAGGTTGGCTACACACGCTTCATTTTACAAATTCAAACTAGGTTGGCAACTCAATATTCCCACGGTGGAAGAGAATAAGAGTGGACCAAACCAAAACTTAATCAAGACCCAAAAGAACATCTCAGATAAATCACATGCTTTCTCAATTGACACTTATCCTTCGCATGATGTGTAAAGACCAGGTTGGCCAAACCTAATGAAAACACCAATGAAATTTGAAGTGCACACTTCCACAACAAGAAGATATCATACAAACCACATAGCATGCTTCACCATACACTGGGAAACATCTTAGATTCCTTTAGATTCATCTCTAGTTACAACATCAACCTTCATACATAGAACACTCTCCATCAGTCCATCCAGATTGTACAGACACACATAGTAATTCTGAAACTAGTCTTCCAGAGCACCAAATCATGAATTCCTTTGATAGAACATAGATTATATCATTTTAAGACTTCTTCCATATCCACAAGACCTAAAAAAAACTAGTGGAGGACTGCAGAGTAGATACATTTCTCCTAGTCCACAAACAAACAACTCTATTAGACCAATTCACAAACTGGTGAACACAACTTTCATTCTTCATCAAACCAAATGCTACAATCTAGGATATATCACCCACGGATGTCCGTAAACAACTCTTCAGATCCAAACAAACATAGGATCAACACATAAGAAATGCAGAGAACATACCAGAGCTCATTTTGAACATACACACAACTCTGACTTCTCTATTTATTAATTTTCTCACAAGTACTTGGTAACTCATCATATCATCACACCTAAAAAACTATAAAGATAGTTCTATGTACTCAAAAAATCTCAACAATATCTCAACTATACATGTAACACTTGCAATCACTTGATTCATTTCTCTACAATAACCTATATTGTGCTTACATCAATGAAAACATTAATGACAATACCACCAAACTCACTCATACTTGCAATAATCTCCCCCTTTTTCATTGATGGCAACACAAAAAACTCTCTACCCCTTTGAAATAAATGGAAAATAACATAATTCTGATCACTCCCCCTTAGGATTACACCCAGACATCTCATACTACAACAATGATACTTCCTACTCCCCTTGAGGAGTAGACCCCAATCATCAGTCTAGATAAATGAAGAATTTGTAGATCCACTAGACAAATCCACCTCCATGTGCACCTAGTTCAAAGAATGAGGGGAAAAAATTCCCAACTTCTCCCTAAGATACTCAAAAGTATCCTTTGGAAGAGCCTTAGTAAATATATCAACAATTTGATCCTTTGTAGGTACATACTCAAATCTGACCATTTTCCAATACCTTCTCTCTTAAGAAATGATATTTGATAGATATATGCTTTGTCCTTGAATGCATTACCAAAATATTTGAATTTTTTATAGCACTTGTATTATCATAGAAGATAGGGATAGGCTCATCACACATCACTCCTATGTCCTTCAATTTTTTCTTCATCCACAAAACCTATGTGCAACAAGATGTTACTACAATATACTCAACCTCTGCACTGGATAGAGAAATTGAATCTTGTTTCTTACTTAGCCATGAAACCAATCTTCTTCCAAGAAAGAATGCACCACCACTTGTAATCCTTTGGTCATCTACACAACAACGTAATCTACATCAGTGAAAGCACTCAAAGTGAAATCAACATCCTTAGGATACCACAAGCCATAATTCAGAGTACCTTTTAGATATCTGAATATCCTTTTCACAACTCTAACATGTACTTCTATAGGTTCTTCTTGAAATATAGAAACCAAACATACTACATGCATGATATCAAGTCTAGTAGTATTAAGATATAACAATCCACCAATCATAGATCTGTACATGCTCTAATCAACTTTAGGAGATTCGTCATCTTCACTTAGTTTGCATCCAATCACCATAGGGGTACAAACCGATTTGGAGTCATCCATTCCAAACTTCTTCAACAATTATTTAACATACTTTGATTGTGAAATGAATATGACCTTATCAGTTTGATTTACTTGAAGCCTAAGAAATAAATTAAACTCACCAATCATAGACATATCAAACTCTTTTTGCATCTCCTCTACAAATTTCTTACAAATACCTTCATTTCCTCCAAAAATAATATCATCAACATACACAACTACTATCAATTTTTTTTTCCTTCAACCTTGAAATAGAGATTACTTTTTGCAGATCCTTTGCTAAACCTTTGCTATGTCAAATACCTATCCAACCTTGCATACCATGCTCTGGGAGCCTGTTTAAGTCCATACAATGCCCTTTTCAACTTACAAACCATGTCTGGTTTACCTAATAATTGAAATCCCTCTAGTTGTTCCATGTACACCTCTTCTTCCAATTATCCATTCAAGAATGTAGACTTAACATCCATTTGGTATACCTCAAAATATTTGTGAGCAAAAAATGCTAAGAACATTCGAATAGCGTCCATTCTTGCCACCAGGGAAAATGTCTCGTCAAAGTCTATTCCTTCAACTTGTGAATAACCCTTGCACACAAGCCTTGCCTTGTTTCTTACAAGTTCACCATTCTCGTTTAGCTTATTCCTAAATACCCATTTTGTACCAATTATGTTCTTGTTTACTGGTCTAGGAACCAATTCCCATGCTTGATTTTTCTCTATCTACTGCAATTCCTCTTTTATTGCTCTAACTCAATTTTCATCTTTGCATGCTTCACACATTGATTTAGGTTCTATCTTGGAAATTAAACACATATTTACCTCACCTGCTACTACTTTGCTTCTTGTCTTGGGTATGTGCATGATCATCATGGAAAAAAAAGCCCTTAAGTGTCAAAAAATTTAGAAAAATCAGAGTTAGGATACTTGACATAAAAATTTGAATAAGGTATCTATATTATTTTAAAAATATTTAAGAATATAATATGTAGCAAATTGAATGTAGTTTGTAAACTACTAGGTTTATTTTAAAAAAAATCTATTTGGTGAAAATTTGAAATTTCAATGTAGTAGTACTTAAATTTTAGGAAGAAAATTAGAAGTAGTTGTCTATCTAACCACCCTAACCACAATAAAATGATAATATTTTTTTATAATATTTTAGGTATAAGTAGAGGACTCATGTCCCAATGTGTTTGGTGTATGGCAATACCCAAGGTTGCTTGCACTGTCTTGTGGAAGACTTTCCACTGTCTCCTGCCTGGAACCTGACTCCAATGGGTTCCTCTTGAGCTTGGAGATTGAGCAATATCTGCTCCAACTCTTCTCAAAGAGTTCTTACCTTGTGCTTTACCTTGGGTAAACAAACACCTTCTTTGAAATTGCTGTCTGCTTCACAACTACCACTTGAAATTTCAATCTTTCACCCTACACCTAGAAGAGTCTAGATGCCAATCTCATTGCCTAACTTGAACACTTTGCAGGGGCTTTGAAAATACTGTCCTCGTGCTTCTTGCATCCATGAAGCTCCATCTTGCTTGTTGTGTAGCCATCAAACTACCCGATTTCATGACCTTGCCTTTGGAAGGGGCTAATCCTTGTAGCCCTTACCAGTCCTATTTTTGCTTTTTTCTCTCAAACCTGCCAAACAACCTATCAAATAAAATACATTTTTAGATAACCTTTTCAGAGTTTTAAATCTTGCATGGTTTTTCAAGTCTTGATCTTTTCCGTACAGCTGATTCCAAAGTTCTTGGATTGGAGGGCTAATTCCCCTATCTTCTAGGGTTTCAATTCTCTTTCCTTCAAATCTACCTCACATGGATTGGTTGAGGTCCCAATCCTCCTAAATTGCTTAGCTATGACACAAAATCACCTTAATCCATACTATGGCCATATGGTACTCCTTCCCCTGCCCAAGTTCCTTAATATTTACTCCCAAATCCCTAACTGGGTATCTTAGGCTCGCCTAGGGTTTGGAACTGACAATCATTGCTTAGCTTTTTAAAATTCATAATTCTAAATATCTACACATACGTGGCTCCCCTATCATAATCTACTAACCACAGGGAAATCCCGATGACAAAGTTTATGGGGGAGCCATATTACCCTAACTGCTCAAAATAAAGAAATAGTCACCTTACTCTCTAATCTATGAACCAAGAACAATAAATCTATACTAAGCAACTTGGGAAGAAGGTAAATATTGCTCTATATTGTACAATGAACACAAAACCATTGCCAAAACAATAGAAACAACACCTTTGATATGACTTTTCCTCAAGATGCGCGGGCAGAAACAGAAATACAGTCCTTTTTACTATTCCTAATAGTCCAAATCTTAACTACTATGCTTATGTTCTTAGTCTATGAACTATTTACAAAGACAAGATGCTGGAGTATGACCACTAAACTCTGATCCAATGCATATCAGTGCATAAATTCCATAAATATCACAGTTGTCTGAAAACACACGGGGTTTTCAGAAAAGACAGAAAAATACCAAAAATTCAAACTGTTTCCTATTCTTTCACAACAGAAATTTGTTTACAATGTTCTAACTGCTCTTTCTCAAGCCACACACTCCACTCTTGATGCCTTTTCCATGATTCGAGGGCAGTTTGCTCGGCATTTTCCCTGATTCCAAGGGAAACCAACAGTTAGGTTGCATGTAATTTGGCATTATCCTTGCAACTTTGCCACCACCCTACATTTTAGGATCTGCAACACCTTGATTCTGAATCAAACACCTCCCTAACTTTCCATTAGCATCTTCCACCAACGAGGATGTGTTAAGCACACACATAAAGCTTCATCTCTTAACATATGTTGTCCACATCTTAATAAAGCAGAAATTAACAATAATATAAACTAATGAAGATTTTAATCCTAGTGATTAACCCTTCACACACACCCACCTACTAAAATCCAACACAACCTACTAACATCCTGATTTGGCTAAGATCAGGTACAAGCCAAAAATTATGCAAACCAAAATGGAGATCAGCCTAGGTGCTCCTGCACGATCCTCCCTAAAATAGAAAAAAATTCAATCCATCCTTGGATTGAGCAAGTTAGGATCAACTCCCAACTTCTTGAATTCTGCCTCCTTGATCCATACTGCATCAACGTCAGATTGTCCTTGTCTTTGGATGAGGTGTTCTTTGTATTCTTTGGTCCTGGTTCTCTTGTAAACTCTAGTGTCCAATACCTTTTCAGCTTGCTTAACTGCAGTGGAGGGCAGTTTGAGCTCTTCTACATCTTGAATGACTTCTTGGATGGTCTGATCCATGTTTGGTGGTGTTCCTCTGTAATGGACTAGGTCTGAAACATTGAAAATAGGGGACAGTCCACTGTCCTCTGGCAATTGCACTTTGAAAGCATTACTACCATACTTTTCCAAGATAGGACAGGGACCTATCCTCTTCATTTGTAGCTTGTGAGGAACTCCTTTATGAAACCTATCCTTATTTAAATGCACCATGACTGGGTCTCCAACATTAAACTGAACCTCTTTCCTATGCTCATCCACCTTAGTTTTATGTTTCATAGTATTTTCTGCCAAGGTTTTTCTGACTGTGTCATGAATTTCCTGCATTGCATAAGCAAAATCATCTGCATAACCACTTCCCTTGACTCCATCCTTCAGCTCTCTCAGCTCATAAACACCTCTAGGGTGCAGACCATACACAATTTCAAAGGGACTCTTCCCTGTAGATCTATTCACTGTATCATTATAGGCATATTCAGCCTGCCCAATAATCTAATCCCATTGTTGACCATACTCCTTGGTCAAGCATCTTAGAAGGTTTCCAAGTGTCCTATTAACCACTTCGGTCTGACCATCAGTTTGGGGATGGTATGCAGATCCAAAGGATAGATTGGTACCCATTCTTTGCCAAAGAGTCTTCCAAAAGTGACTCATAAATTTAGTATCCCTATTTGATACAATGCTGATTGGTAAGCCATGAATTCTGATTCTCTTTGAAGAAAAGTGGGGCTATTTGACTAGCATCATTGGTTGTTTTGCAGGGTACAAAGTGAGCCATTTTGCTGAATCTATCAACAACAACATAAACACTGTCCATACCTTCCCTTGTCTTGGGTAAACCGACTACAAAGTCCATGCTTAAGCATTCTCATGGCCTAGAAGGGATTGGAAATGGTTGGTATAAGCCTGCATTTGAAGAAGTTCCTTTTTCTTTTTGACACACTACACAACTCTCTACATATTTTCTGACATCTAGGTTCATCTTAGGCCAAAAATAAAACCTTTGGACAAGCTCTTGAGTTTTGGTGATCCCAAAATGACCACTCAATGCACCATTATGCTTTTCTTGAATTAAGTTCTCCCTAATAGAACCTCTAGGAACACAAAGTTGATTCCCCTTAAACAATAAATCACTTTGCAAGGTATATTCATCATACTTGCTATGGAAATGGTTCTTAAACTTAAGACATACCTTATAAATTTCTGCAAAGTCTTCATCATCTGCATATAGATTTTTGAAATGATCTATTCCCATGCTCTTCAACTAAATTTCTTGGATTGTGAGAACTCTCCTACTCAATGCATCAGCCACCTTGTTGAGAGATCCTTTCTTGTGCTTTATATTGAAGGTGTAAGCTTGCAAATACTCCACCCATTTCATGTGCCTGTGACTCAACTTCTCTTGTGAATTCAGGAAACTAAGTGCTTGATTGTCTGAGTACACAATGAATTCCTTGGGAAGCAAGTAATGCCTCCACTTCCTTAGTGCTTGGACTAATGCATACATCTCAAGATCATAAGAAGAGTACTTCTTCTTGGCTTCACTTAGCTTCTCTGAATGAAAAGCCACCGGTCTACCCTCTTGACTAAGAACAACTCCAATTGTTATATTACTTGCATCACATTCAATGGTGAATAGCTTCTCAAAGCTTGGCAACACCAAAACAGGTTGGGTAGCTATCTTTTCCTTCAGCAACTCAAAACTCTTGTTAGCTTGTTCATTCCATACAAACTTGGTTTTCATGCCTCCTTTAATGGTATCCAACATAGGAGCAAAAATAGCACTAAACTTCCTTATGAATTTCCTATAATATTGAGCAAGACCATGGAAACTTCTTACCTCTGTTGCAGTGAGTAGGCCAATTAAGAATGGCTTCTACCTTGCTGCTGTCCATCTTCAAGTTGCCTTGTGATAACACAAAACCAAGGTACACCAGCTCTGTTTTGATGAACTCACACTTGTCCAGATTGATCTTCAGCTTCTCCTCCTGTAGCTTCTTGAAAATCAGCTCAATGTGTTGGAGGTGCTCTTCTCTTGTCCTGCTGTAGATTAGTATATCATCAAGATACACTACTACAAACTTGCCAATATAGTCCTTGAGGATTTCATTCATGAGTCTCATGAATGTGGAGGGGGCATTAGACAATCCAAATGGCATTACTAGCCACTCATAAAGACCCTCATTAGTTTTGAAGGCTGTTTTCCACTCATCACCCTCATGTATCCTAATTTGATGATAGCCACTCTTCAAATCTATCTTGGTATAGTACCTAGCTTCACCTAGACAATCCATGAGATCTTCAATCCTAGGGATAGGGAACCTATACCTGATGGTTATCTTGTTTATTTCCCTGGAATCAGTGCAAAGCCTCCATTCTCCTCCTTTCTTGGGTGCTAAAACAGTGGGTACTGCACAAGGACTGATGCTTTTCCTAATAAGACCTTGGTCAAGTAGTTCTTGAATCTGCCTGGCTATTTCTTCATTTTGATGAGGTGTCATCTTGTAGGCTGATTTGTTTGGAAGGGTAGCTCCTGGTATCAAGTCTATCCTATGACTTATGGCTCTTTTAGGAGGTAAGGTTGCTGGTTGACCACTACTTACAATGCTTTCATAGGTCTGCAACCAGTCTTGTATCTCCTTGGGTAACTCTTGTTCTTCAGTTGCCTTCTCCTTGCTTGCTTCTCTTGGCTTGATCATTACTGCATAGCCAACTCCTCCTTCTTCCAAGGCCTTTAAGAACTCTTTTTCACCAGTTATTAGCAGCTTAGAACCTGCTGTCTGCACCTCTTGATCTTCTAACAAAGATTGAATCTTGTAGGTTACATTGTCCTTCTTGAAGGTATAAGAATTCTTAGCTCCATCATGCACAGCTTGATGGTCAAATTTCCATGGCCTACCTAGGAGCAAGTGGCATGCATCCATAGGTAATACATCACACAATACCTTGTCTTTGTACTTGCCAATTGAGAACTCCACCCATGCTTGTTCATTCACCAAGACATGCTGACCCTTATTGAGCCATGTGACCTTGTAAGGATTCTTGTGAGGTATCCTTGTCAATTTCAGTTTGCTGACTGCCTCCTCTGACACAATATTGTCAGTAGAACCTGAGTCTATGATCACCTTACACACTTTCCCCATCATCTTGCACTTTATCCTAAACAAGGACCTTCTTTGGCTTGGCTCTTCTTTGACTGGTTCTTTGATCAAAGTTCTTCTCATCATGAGGTTCTCACCTTCCTCTGAGTTCAAGGGTACTTCTGATTGTTTATTTGCTGCAGCTGTCTCATCTTGAATCAAATTAGTTCTCTTGTCTCCTCCATGAGAAGTGTTACCTTTCTCAGGACATCTATAAGCTGGGTGTCCCAATTGGTTGTAGTGATAGCATTTCATGTTGGTGAAGTAACTACCTCTTCCTTGTCCACCACTTCTCCCTCTGGAGTTGAAACCTCTTCCTCTACCACCTATACTAGAACTTCCCTCTTGCTGTTCTGAGAATCTGACTTCTCCTTGGGCTCTTGGCTCTGAACTTCTTCCACTGTAACTTCCTCTTTGTCCTCTATTGTCTTTCCCTTTACCTCTGCTTTTGGGATTTTGTTCTTGTTTCTTTTTACCTTTCTCCTCTATTTTCAAAGCCATTTGATAGCATTGGCGGACTGTTTTGAAGTTTACCAAACTCATATCTTCTTGAATAGACCATTTGAGTCCATTTAGATACCTTGCTAACTTTATGCTTTCATCTTCAACCACCTTTGATCTAAGGCACAATTTTTGAAACTCTTTTGTATATGTTTGGACATCCATATCCTTTTGCCTCAGATTGTGTCTTCTCCTATGCAACTGGACTTCATAATCATCAGGGAGATAATTTTTCCTTATCTTAGTCACCATTCCTCTCCATGAAACTATGGGACCTTTGCCTTCTTTCTCTCTTTCTGATTGTACAAACTTCCACCATGTGAGAGCTTCTCCTCTCAACCTTGACTTGGCCACCTTTACCTTTTGGGCCTCTATTATGCCATCACACTCAAAGTGATTCTCAATGCTCTCAATCTAGTCCACAACTGAATCGTGGTCCATTTGTCCACTGAAAAGTGGCACACCGTCCAATGCTTTACCACTCAAGGCCTGCAATGCCTTCAAGAATGGTTCCTCTGCAAGAACAGGATAAGGTTTTGGACCTTCCTCCTCCAATTCCACTTCTTTTTCCTTGGCTTCCTGTTCTTCCTTCTTCTTAATCTTGTCCTTCACATTATCTGCTGTTTCTTGGACTTCATCCAGGAGTCTCTCCATCTGAGATATCCTTTCTCTGAGCAACCTGTTATCTTCCTCTTGCTCTTCTACCTTCTTTGCTAGCTCTGCATTTGTCACCATGGCTTCTTTCTCTGGTGTATTCTCTCCTACTGACTCAGTGGATTGACTCATTAATCACAAGCCTTGAATCTAACTCTAAGCTCTGATACCAATATGGTGTATGGCGATACCCAAGGTTGCTTGCACTGTCTTGTGGAAGACTTTCCACTGTCTCCTTCCTGGAACCTGACTCCAATGGGTTCCTCTTGAGCTTGGAGATTGAGCAATCTCTACTCCAACTCTTCTCAAAGAGTTCTTACCTTGTGCTTTACCTTGGGTAAACAAACAACTTCTTTGAAATTGTTGTCTGCTTCACAACTACCACTTGAAATTTCAATCTTTCACCCTACACCTAGAAGAGTCTAGATGCCAATCTCATTGCCTAACTTGAACACTTTGCAAGGGATTTGAAAATACTGTCCTCATGCTTCTTGCATCCATGAAGCTCCATCTTGCTTGTTGTGTAGCCATCAAACTACCCGATTTCATGACCTTGCCTTTGGAAGGGGCTAATCCTTGTAGCCCTTACCAGTCCTATTTTTTCTTTTTTCTCTCAAACCTGCCAAACAACCTATCAAATAAAATACATTTTCAGACAACCTTTTTAGAGTTTTAAATCTTGCATGATTTGTCAAGTCCTGATCTTTTCCGTACAGCTGATTCCAAAGTTCTTGGATTGGAGGGCTAATTCCCCTATCTTCTAGGGTTTCGATTCTCTTTCCTTCAAATCTACCTCACATGGATTGGTTGAGGTCCCAATCCTCCTAAATTTCTTAGCTATGACACAAACTCACCTTAATCCGTACTATGGCCGTACGGTACTCCTTCCCCTGCCCAAGTTCCTTAATCTTTACTCCCAAATCCCTAACCGGGTATCTTAGGCTCGCCTAGGGTTTGGAACTGACAATCATTGCTTGGCTTTTTAAAATTCCTAATTCTAAATATCTACACATACGTGGCTCCCCTGTCATAATCTACTAACCACAGGGAAATCCCGATGACAAAGTTTATGGGGGAGCCATATTACCCTAACTGCTCAAAATAAAGAAATAGTCACCTTACTCTCTAATCTATGAACCAAGAACAATAAATCTATACTAAGCAACTTGGGAAGAAAGTAAATATTGCTCTATACTATACAATGAAAACAAAACCACTGCCAAAAAAATAGAAACAACGCCTTTGATATGACTGTTCCTCAAGATGCGCGGGCAGAAATAGAAATACAGTCCTTTTTACTATTCCTAATAGTCCAAATCTTAACTACTATGCTTATGTTCTTAGTCTATGAACTATTTAAAAAGACAAGATGTTGGATTATGACCACTAAACTCTTATCCAATGCATATCAGTGCATAAATTCCATAAATATCACAGTTGTCTGAAAACACACGGGGTTTTCAGAAAAGACAGAAAAATACCGAAAATTCAAACTATTTCCTATTCTTTCACAACAGAAATTTGTTTACAATGTTCTAACTGCTCTTTCTCGAGCCACACACTCCACTCTTGATGCCTTTGCCACGATTCAAGGGCAGTTTGCTCGGCATTTTCCCTGATTCCAAGGGAAACCAACAGTTAGGTTGCATGTAATTTGGCATTATCCTTGCAACTTCGCCACCACCCTACATTTTAGGATCTCCAACACCTTGATTCTGAATCAAACACCTCCCTAACTGTCCATTAGCATCTTCCACCAACGAGGATGTGTTAAGCACACACATAAAGCTTCATATCTTAACATATGTTGTCCACATCTTAATAAAGCAGAAATTAACAATAATATAAACTAATGAAGATTTTAATCCTAGTGATTAACCCTTCACACACACCCACCTACTAAAATCCAACACAACCTACTAACATCCTGATTTGGATAAGATCAGGTACAAGCCAAAAATTATGCAAACCAAAATGGAGGTCACCCTAGGTGCTCCTGCACCAGTGTTGCATATTTTTTGTAATTTTTTTCTGAGTAAATAATTAATTATGAATTTTTTATTACAACTTTTAAAAATATAAAAACTCGTATGTCTGACCACCTTAACCTAGTCAAAACTTCATGAAATTCATTTTTTTTAATCCTATAGTATGTGAAGCATAGAATGTGATAGATGTTTCAAGTTCAAAAAATGTGACACCATTTGAAATCTATAGATTTTTTCAATCAATCTATCAATCAGGACATTAGTCATAATTCAAATAGAAAATTCATAAATAATAATAATTTATTAAATTCAAAGTAAAGCATAATTTATATTGGTGGAAAGATGAGAATTCATTTAAAAATCCTTTTTGTTTCATCAATTTTTGGTAAAAATAAAGGTTGTCAACCACATACTCTACACATACCCATCATATCACCACTTTTTGGCCCATCATGATCCTACACATACCCTCTTTACACCTTCACTTTTGTCTCCAATTATCTGTTCTTAAGGATGATTTTTCCATAGATATTTTGGAGTCTTAGGAGTAGGTTCTGGAGCTTCTTCTTCTTCTTCTTACTTGTTCTCTTCTTGTACTTTTCTACAGATAGGCTCATCTGATTCAACTTCACTTATTTCAACTGATCTGTGCATATCTTTATCAACTTTTACATTTTCACTTTCAACAATCTTTCTCAATATTTTATTGAAGCATCTATAAACTTTATTATTATTTGAATATCTAAGGAAAATACCTTCATCACATCTTGCATCAAACTTTCCTAGGTTCTCATCATCTCTTTTAATATAGGATTTGCTTCCAAACACCTTAAAGTACTTAACAGTAGGAACTTTTCAAGTCCATAGTTGATAAGGGATCTTTGTGTTGTTACCTTTGATCTAAACTCTGTTAAGAATATAAACAACAGTGTGAATTGCTTCTCTCCAGTATACATCAAGTATATTTTCCTCTTTCATCATAGTCCTTGCAGCCTCTTGAACTGTCTTGTTCTTCCTCTTAACAACTCCATTCTATTTAGGATTTTTAGGAGTAGAAAAATGCTTCTTTATACCATGCTCTTCACAAAATGTATTAAACTCACTTGAGGTGAATTCTCCACCTCTATCAGACCTTAAACATTTAATTTTCAGGATCACTTCATTCTCTACCATAGCTTGAGCTTTCTCCCTAAGAAAAGTAACACGTCATTCTTGAATAATCAACAATAAGAAGCATAAAATACTTGTCACTATTAAGGCTTCCTATTTTTGTGAGACCAAAAAGGTTTGTATGAACCAATTACATCATTCCTATAATTCCCTACCACATAACCATAGAGAATAACACAAACACAATGGAAGCGTAGCAATTTTTCTTTTTTTAAAGTGTAATATTAACATGTAATATGAAGAACACTTAACGCATACATCCTCTATAGTATTCAACAATGCACTACATTCGAATCCCATATACAGAAGTAATCTAACCATAACATATAAATATTACTCATGAAATTAAATTACATACATTCAAAGCATTTAATTCATCTCATAAGATACAAATACATTAAATATCATTTATAGCTTGCATTCATTCCATAAAGCAATTACAAAGATCATTTTAAAAATGAGGAAGTTCATACATTAAAGTTACAATTATAATGATACAAGAACCCTCCTCGAATACAAATGAGGAGTAATACATATACAACTACCCACTGATACAAAGTACAAAAGAGATGAAACAAATCAACTAGTACATGTGAGCTCTCCAATATGGAAGATTCCACCATCACGAACATGAAATGGAACCCAACGGTGTATGGTGCACATTCCACCCATCCAAGTGGTACCCGAAGGCCCACCCCCTATGCTAGGAGATAGTAAAAGGGATCCCTAGGAAAAACCAACAACCTCAAGACATAAGAAAACTCAAGACTAGACTACTCAAGTACAATACATAACATGAAGGTTGCATCGCTTCCAGAGTAAAAGAATCAAGTACATCAATTTCACAAAACATATTGTTGTCATAGGAAGAGTTTCACACACAATTTTCTATGGGTTAGCCTTGTGTAACCTTCCTATGCTACTAGACCCCCATCTTGGGTTACCCTGGTTGCCTCTACTGGCCACCATACCCCCATACAAATTATGCTTCTCATCTCACCTCAAGTCTAAACAAGTGCTTGATACATGAGAGAAACATTCATTATCTTTATTATTATGAGATTACCCATTCACTAATTCTTTTTAAGTTATCACTAAATTAAACCCTCGGTGAATTACTCTAGTACCCCTTTGTGTGTTGGACCCCCATAGAGAGCCACTCTCCTATTGACAAAACAATGATCTAATCCACAAACCATGGGTAGACAAGGTGCAAAAAATTCGATAACAAATATCAACCATACTAAAAAGGACAACACATCTCATTCGTAGTAACCGGGTGTTCAAACTAAATCACACATCCTATTCGTAGTAACTGGGTATTCAAACTAAATTACAACCACGTGCACTACCCATGGTAAATCAAAGGTTGAACCATAACACATAACAACTCCCTCATATTAGAGTTATATTATTTGGAAGACTTGCATAATCACATCAAACCCACTTGCCCAACTAACGTGAAGAGAAGACACATGGTAGGATGCTGAGGTGGCAAGCATAGGTGGAATGGGACAACCACATTATGACACATGTCAATCTATAAGCAAATAATATTTTTCCACATGGTCCAATGGTTGGGTGCCACGTGCCACCGTTGGAATGTCCTTTGTTGCTGGTTGTTATAAAAATTTGTTGGGGAGAGTCAAACCTATGACCTCCACTCTCCTAATTTTAATCTTCACCACTAAGCCATCTTTGATTTTTGGGATGTGATAGGATTCATTTCCTATTTAATGAGTATTCAAGCCAAAATTAAAGGGGAGGTGTGAACCTCCAACCTCCCCTTTCCCAACATGCCAAGTGCATATGGTTGATAGTATGTTGGTGGAAATATCGTTTAAATAATATATTAAGGCCGAATCTCTGATGGGTGATAAATATATCCCCTAAATTTAAAAGGGAATCATTTTAAATTTTACCTTAAAATATTTTTAAGATATTCAAAACCCGATTTCATAAATATTCAAGGGAATAAGTGATATTTATAGCATATTTAAGGATTATTAAAGGGTTTATAATTTTAAAAGGATTATTTTGTAAAACCCCATTTTGCCATAAATTTAAAACAGTTAGGTTTATTTGAGGGATTTTAAAGATTTATTGTTGCAAATAGGGGATTTGGGTTGATTTTATAAATAATATGATTATAGACCATATTAAGCATTTGAATTTTATGTATAAAAAGAGGGGAAATGAGCTTGTGAAGGAAGTAGAATTCTCTTGGAGAGAAAAATAGAGATTAGAAATTATTGGAAAAGGTGGAGTTAGAATGTTGGAGGAGAGTTGAATTCTTTTTGAGAGGAAGAATTGAAAGGTGTTGTTATACACCAAAATTTTTAAAAGTGAGAGAGATTGTGAGGAATTTTGTGTAGGTTTTTGAAGCTTGACTATTGTAAGAAGGCATCTTTAGGTGCTTGGTGATATTAATGAAAGTGGTCCAACATTAAGAAGCGGACCCAGAGATGTAATCGTTTGAAGGAAAAATTCCATTATCAACCTACATCTGATCTTTCTAACTTCCATCTCATTCTTCTTCTATCTCCTATCTTACATTCTCTCGAATTTCATTTTAGTTTATTCAGTATTTGATTTCTAATTACAACATTTCAATAATTAGTTATATAAATGTGAACTTATTTTGTAATTTCAACAGTTAAACAACATAGTCACACAATTCTATTATGATCAGGGAAAAAATATAATTAGGATTAATTTGCAAGTTATTTTGTAAACCTCTAATTACAAATCAAATTGGTATCAAATCTTCTTAACAGGAAATTGCAAAAGTGAATGTTAACCAGGTTGAAACTGAATGCTCAAGGAGAAGGTGCACTGGAATAATTCAATCCAGAGATCATAAAATGAAGGAAATTTCCACAATCAAAGATGACAGTTGAAAGAAGTCCTATAGAGTTCGATGATAAAAATTTTCAACAAGATTTTCTCGAGATGAAGTCAATGGTGGAAGTTCTTTTCTGGGAGAGGCAAGAACAAAAGAAGAGAAATGAAGGAAAGGCTAGGAAGAAGAAGGAAGTTGAATCCTCATTGAAAGATGACAAAGGTAAAGGAGTAGGAGGTGGTGGTGACCCTCCTGAACCTCCATCCGTGTTCTCTTCATCTTCTTTATCCTATTCTCCTTCGTCTAACTCTTCTAAAAAGAAACAACCTGTGGAAACACCTTTGTTAAAATCGGATGTTAAATTTGGGTTTCCTATATATAATGGTGAATTGGATGCAAAAAAGCCGGATAAATGGCTTAAGCAGATCAATGTGTATTACAAAGTTCAACAGATCCTGGATGATTCTTCCAAAATCCAGCTAGCTACCCTTAGAATGGGAGGCACTACATTGGTTTGGTGGGAGAGTAAGATTTAATATGATCTTGCTATGCATGGTAAAATAATTTCATCTTGGTATGAATTTACTTCTGCTTTAAAGAAACAATTTTATCCTTTGGGTTATATGCAACAAGTTGTTATGGACTAGAAAAATCTAAGACAGGGTAAAGGAAAAATGGTGCAAGAGTATACATGCAGGTGTTTAGGAAGAAAGATCTTACTCTTGGAATTCCTCTTTATACATAAGAAACTTTATTAAAGTATATAGGTGGTTTGCATTCACATTTGAAACATACAATCCTAATGTTTAATCCATCTAACTTTGATGAAGTGTGTGCACAAGCAACCCATATTGAGGTAGGTGAAAGGAACATAAGTTTTAGTTTAAAGAATGAATTTGTTCCTCCAGTTGAAGGAAATAATAAGCGTAAGGAGAGGAAAGCAACTACTGCACGAAAAAAGAGGAAGGTGAAAAGCCTACTTTTTCGCATTGTTAGAAGAAAGGGCACGAAGATGCAAAGTGTTGGAAATTGCATCCAGAATTGCAACCAAAGTGGTTTAAGGATTGTAAAGGAAAGAGAAAGGCCACAACTATCATTCAGGATTTTGGATTAGATTCTGATGATGAAACAAAGATAAAAGTTATGGGTTTTAAAGGTAAATCTTTTGTTGGTAATGATTCTGCCACTGATGTTTCATGTGCTCCTACTTCTAAAAGTCATTTTGTTCCTGAAGATAGCAAAATATATGAATTATTTTATATAAGGGTGATTTCTAAGAACACTAAGATTGATACACTGATAGATAGTGAGTCCTAAGTTAATCTAATTTCAAAATAAGTTGTTAAACTGTTGGGATTGAAAAAAAAGCCACATAAGAAACCTTATCCATTAGGTTGGGTGTGTAATGATAATAGATTGTGAGTAACTAAGCAATGCAATTTAAGATTTGCAATAACATCTAGGTTTATAGATGAGGTTGAATTTGATGTGGTCTCACTTGATATATGTGGGATTGTGTTGGGTAGTCTATTCTTAAATGATAGAAAATAAATATTCTATAGGGAACATAATCAGTATCACTTGTTTAAGGAATTGAATACATTGTGCATTCTCATCCAATTAAGAATTATAACTCTTTTGTGACAACAAGACAATTGAAAAGGGTAGTTAATGCAAGCAATAATTTGGCACTTATGTTTGTACCACAAGAAGTTTCATTGCATAAAAGCATATCTAATTCTAAGGTTGTTCCAGTTATGAAAGACAAGCATGATGTTGGTACATTCTTTTTCTTGTCCACAAATTTATTTTTGTTATTCAGCCTTCTACTTTTTAGCAATGTATGGTTGGTAGCAGCAACACTGAATGTGGATGTGTATATGGCTAATGTACTTAACAATATTAGTGCAATTTTGATTGTTGTTATGAGTTAGATGTACAAATTCCAAAAAGGAAGGACAAATGATACTGGACAAGTGATGCAAATTTTACCTCACTTCAATTGTTCATAAAAATAGTCCTTTGGGAGGTCCAAAATCTTCTCAATGGGGAGGAATGATCCAAGTGGATCTAGGAAACCTCAAAAATTTCACAATCTCAGAATCTCACAGAACCAACATCATTGGAAAGAGCTCGCTGACATAGTCCTGATGCAACTTGAACGGGCTCAAAAAGAGTTTGTATGCAAAATTTATGCACAGTCAAAGGTTCAATCAAACCTGGTATAGGGGCTAGTCAAAGGTGTAAAAAATTATCATCTCAAAAATGGTTGAAAACAACATCATGTCGAAGAGCTCATCGCCACGATTCTGATGTCAATCATTTTGCATCAAACGGAGTTCGTATGAGTGACATATCGCTGGTCAAAGTTTGCAAAAGGAAGGTTGACTAGTCAAAATGATGACGTCAACATGATGTCAGCATGTTGACGTGGCATGATGATTTGGTAGATGATGACATGGACCAACTGAGTGATGACACGTGGTAGGATGTTGAGGTGGCAAGCATAAGTGGAATGGTCCAACCACATTATGACATGTATCAATCTATAAGCACATAATATTTTTCCACATGGCCCAATAGCCGGGTGCCATGTGGCGCTGTTGGAATGTCCTCTGTTGCTAGTTGTTATAAATATTTTTTGGGGAGAGTCAAACCGATGACCTCCACTTTCCTACTTTTAATCTTCACCACTAAGCCATCCTTGATTTTTGGGATGTGATAGGATTCATTTCCTATTTAACAATTATTCAAGCCGAAATTAAAGGGGAGGTAGTTTGAACCTCCAACCTCCCCTCTCCCAACAAAAGCCATTTCCAGCATGCCAAGTGCATATGGTTGAAAGTATGCTGGCAGAAATATCTTTTAAATAACATATTAAGGTTGAATCTTGAATGGGTGATAAATATATCCCCTAAATTTAAAATGGAATCATTTTAAATTTTACCTTAAAATCTTTTTAAGATATTCAAAGCCCGATTTCATAAATATTCAAGGGAATAAGTGATATTTATAAGATATTTATGGATTATTAATGGGTTTAGAATTTTAAAAGAATTATTTTGTAAAAGTCCAAATTATAAGGGCCATAAATTTAAAAGGGTTAGGTTTATTTGAGGGATTTTAAAGATTTATTGTTGCAAATAGGGGATTTGGGTTCATTTTGTAAATAATATGGTTATAGACCATATTAAGCAAATTTTATGTATAAAAAGAGGGGAAATGGGCTTGTGAAGGAAGTAGAATTCTCTTGGAGAGAAAAATAGAAATTATAATTTTTTGGAAAAGGTGGAGTTAGAATGCTAGAGGAGAGTTGAGTTCTTTTTGAGAGGAAGAATTGCAAGGTGTTATTATAAACCAAAATTGTAAAAGTGAGAGATTGTGAAGAGTTTTATACAAGTTTTTGAAGCCTGAATATTGTAAGAAGGCATCTTCAGGTGCTTGGTGATATTAATGAAAGTGGTCCAACATTGAGAAGCAGACTCAAAGACATAGTCCTTTGAAGGATGAACTTTGTTATCAACCTACGTCTGATCTTTATAAATTATGTCTCATTCTTCTTCTATCTCATGTCTTACATTCTGTCTAATTTCATTTCAGTTTATTTAGTATTTGATTTCTAATTACAACATTTCAATAATTAGTTATATAAATGTGAACTTATTTTGTAATTTCAATGGTTAAACAACATAGTCATGCAATGTTGTTACAATCGGGGAAAAACTATAATTAGGATTAATTTTCAAGTTATTTTGTAAACCTCTAATTATAGATCACAATTACACATAAATAAAATCAATTTCCCTTTTTAAATCATTTCATTTTAAATAAAATATCCATTTGTGTATTTAAAACATCTATTATACCAAAATAGCCAATTAAATAAATATATTAAATATATTATTTAGTTATTCATAAAAATAATTTACAATTACAAAATTACAAAATACATATATAAATATATATTTTTATAATATATATAATATAATATATATTATGAATAATATATATATATATATATATATATATATAATATATAATATTTAAATATATATATATATGTTTTCATTATCAAAAACATAAATATATATTTTGTATTTAAAAAAAAAACATATTTAAAAATATCGAAATTGCATATTGGAGAGGGAAAAATTTTAACAAATTTTCTACAAGAAAAGAATTTCAAATTTACTAATGGTTTTTTTTTTAAATTTTCCTGACAATTAAAATCATTTGGGGAAAACAAACAAAATGATAATTTTTCTACAAGAAGTATTTAGAAAATTTCACAGAGGTTTTCCAATTTTCCCAGCCAAATTTAAACTAATTTGGAAATCAAATTTAAATGATATTCTTCTACAGGCAATACAAATAAAGTTTTTTCCAAAATTTTAAATAGGAAGATTCTCGAATCTATTCCTATAGAGATTTCCAAATATCTCTATTATTGTTCTTTGAGGTTTTCTATTGTTTAAAATAACAATTTCACAGAGGCTCTCTGATTTCATTATAAAGTTTTCTACAGAGCACTAAAATATTCACGACAAATCTTCAAACACAGAAGCCTTACAAATTGATGAGGGCGCAGCCCGAGACATAGAAAATAACCCACAAACAAGAGAA
The DNA here is from genome assembly GCA_007258455.2 of Sequoia sempervirens. NCBI lineage: Eukaryota > Viridiplantae > Streptophyta > Pinopsida > Cupressales > Cupressaceae > Sequoia > Sequoia sempervirens. The sequence goes on from VDFB02321494.1 coordinate 79,891, forward strand.
TAATTTTATTATTCAGAAAATGGAGCTTCTTACATGCAGATGATCTCAAATCCCCAAGTTCTACAACATATGCAAGTTACATAAAGCTATAGAATCACCCTTTCGCAATATGCGAGCTTGTCCCCAAAAAGCTACCCAAAAATTAGAAACCTGCACATAAATAGAGCTCCTCTTTAGTTTGGAGCCAAAACAACATTCAAATTTGAGTTTAGGCAGTTTGGCGTCGAAAAATTACAACTTGAAGTTCAAATTTCAAAGGAACATTTGCAATTGTATCTTCTAGAAAGTGCTCCAACTTCCCGGGGCCATAACTTTTGATCCAAGACTCCGATTCGTGAACCGTTTGAATCGTTGGAAAGGTCTCAAAGTCAATAATGCGCTTGAAATCCACTACGCCGATTTCAGCAAGTTTCGAGGCCGTTCCAGAAAATCTAAGTGCCTCAAATCTAACTCGAAAGATTTTCAAGTGCAAATATGGGAAACTAAAACTGCAATATCTTTCAACCAATGAATAGAAAATAAAAATCATAAATTGGGAATTTCATTATGACGAAAAGGGTATCCAAAAATGTAAAAACATCTAAAACCTGATAAACTTGAAATTTAACTATTTTTGGGTGATGCAAGATTGCCCTTACACCACTGGATGCTCCTACATCAGACACCTAGGGTAATTTGAGAAGTGACCCATCACATCTCAAATGGTTGAGGAAAACCCAACCGGTCAACCACTGCCTTAGATAGCTAGGATGAATCTTCCACAGGCCTTCCCCTCCATTTCACCAGATATTCTTTATACTACCTATTTTTGGTACTCCTTCCCACATGACTATCCAAGATTGCTTCAATCTCCTCCCTTTCTGACGTAGGTGCTGGAATGCCATACTGCCCTATTGCTGGTGCTTCCTTCGTTCCACCTTCATGATACTCTATCAAATCTAAAATGTTGAACACAGGGGAAATGTTGATTCCATCAAGCAACTCTACCTCATATGCATTCCCTGAATCATGCTTCTTCAAAATCTTACAGGGACTGAATTTCTCCATCTTCAATTTTTTATAGGTTCCCACGGGAAACCTTTCTTTCCTCAAGTGGACCATTACTTCATCGCCAATCTGAAACTCCTTATTCCTCCTTTTCTAATCTGCCTTAGCCTTATATTGCATATTCATCTTATTAATGTGTTCTCGTACCTTCTCATGTATATTCTTGATGTGCTCTACAAGATCTTCAGCTTCAACACTTATTCTCTTCTCTTAGTCCATCTTCCTCAATTC
>VDFB02321495.1:0-46283 GCA_007258455.2 Sequoia sempervirens
TTATATTTGGTTAGAAACAAGGAAATCAAATTATGAAATCTATTGTTCTACTTAGTTCTTAAGTATAATGTTTAATGGAGGAATTAGAACGCTACCACACAAAGAAATGAACATATTGAAATGTAAAGAGCAACATAACACAAAGGCATTTGAGTTGGAAAACCCCCTATCAAGGGTAAAAAATTGAATTGGTGGGAGCAATTGCTCTCTACCAAAGTATATTGTTTCTAGTGGTTGTTATATAGAATTGGAAGACTTCACTTATGTGTGCCAAGACTTTCACTCAAGAACTAGAGAGGCAAGGACAATAGTTTGTTTCAAATTCCACTCATTTTTTTATCTCAAGAAGAATCACCTCTTTCAACAAAAGGCAATTACAAAATCACCCTAATGATTCTAAAACCATCAATGTCACTTCTAAATTGCCTCATTGATTCTTAAACCACTAGTGTTGCATTTGAAACCACCATAACTAATTCTAAAACCACCGCTATTGATTCTAAATTTGCCATTGTTCACAAACTTAACACTACTTCTTTCAAAGGCCATAGCTTTTACATGTGAACTCAAAACAAGGTGCCTTATTTTAAATTCCATGGAAATTTGAGAGGAATGGTTTTTGGCCATGCAACACGCTAAAGCATCTTTCTCCTTAAGTAATAACTTTACTCCTCAATCCAATACATATCATTTAGGAATGGACATCTCTCTTTATCAAAGGGGTGTTTAGTATACATGTCAATCCTTTTAACCAAAAAAATGTTGTTGCCACTATCAAGTTTGAATGTAGTACTTTGCATGCATTGTCGAATTTGATAGAAATACTTTATATGGATATCTAGTTTGAATATTACAATTGTATCAAGATTAATTTAACAATCTTTTTGCAACATATGATAGCATAAGTTTAACTTATTTAACCATTGTGAATACCAATTGTGGTGTTTTAATCTATTTTTGGTATGATTGTCTATAACTAAAAGTTATTACCATCTAAAGCTATTAATAACTAAGTTGTTGGAAGCTTCTCTACAATTGTCTAAATTACACCTACATCACAAGTTCTAATAGCTTTGAACAAAATTTTGGTAGAAAAAAGAGAACCTGGAAAGTTAGGTACATCCTTATGTCTATGTTCGTAATATTTGTAGTGTTCCTTTAGGTTAATTCCATTGTCTTCCTATACAATATTTAGCCCATAGGTAATTTTATTGTAATTTTGTGAGGACAAAATGAATTTGCTTCTTGTTAATTCAAAAATTATATAAGGAAAAAACCCAAAGCAATGAATGCATTCATCAATCCTCTCTCTACTAACAAATTCTTCAACATACTTGTGTTCTAAGTGACTTTGTTGGCCTTGTAATTATTACCAACATAAATGAGGAAAAATGTTAGTGGGAGACATACCCATTGAGGTCATCCTAAGTTTACTAAACTAGATGTGTCAAATCCCACAAAATAAGTCTTGATTAAAATTGTCTATGATAGCTTTCACCTCCTTAACAATCAAAGGATCTTATTATATATAGGGGTACCAAATCTTAGGTCACAACTCTTGGAGGCCATAATTGTCATTCATGGACAATGCAATCATTGTCATTTCATCCTAGGAAACATTTTTTTTAGTACACCAACCATGCCCAATGTTGTCAACCTTGTAATGGTCCAAGTAGTACACAACCCTAGAAGAGTTGAAAGGGTCTATAAGGGGCCCAAGAGGGAGACCAATTGATGGAACGAATTTGTTTGATGCCCATAGGTGTCTTAAGGCCAACATTTCCATCATTGGATGGTGCAATTGTTTTGTCATTTCATCCTAGGACAATAATAACATTTTTTTTAGTACACCAACCATGGCCATTGGAGTCAACCTCTTAATGGTCCAAGTAGTACACGAACCTAGAAGAGTTAAAAGGGTCTATAAGAGGGCCAAAAGGGAGTCCAAGTGAAAGAACTAAGCCAATGTAATGTTGATAAGGTGTCTTAAGTTTTAGAGACTTGCATGTTGAAAACAAAATTAGGCTTATGGACAACTATTCTCGCTCATATCACTAATATGTCAATGTTGGGAGATGCAAAGTGCCAACACATCCCTTGAAAAAAGAAATGTCAATAAAGCAATTTTAGAGTGTTTACAACAACTGATTGCTATCCACTTCTCAAACTTCGAATCCTTTACACACTTCTTGAAGCTTTAGCCATTTAGTAGCATCCATGTTGAATTCTCTATCCATCAAAAGTCTCTTGTGGTGTTATCATTTATATGATAATTTCCCAAATTTGTTCTCCATGTTCTTAGTCTTCTCGTCCTAGGAAAGGTTTAGAAGGCAGCAAACAACAATCATCATTTCTCCTTAGCTTCTATAAGAAAAATTGGGCATAAATTATAGAAGCTAAATAAAAAATTTGCACACATATAATATTATGCTTTTATCACGCTTCACATAGAATAAGATATTACAAATATATAAGATGAGTTAACTAACTCCTATAACAGCTCCACTAACTTCTCACACTAAATATAGGTGGGTTGTTCAACCACCTTTATTCTCTCCCTCATATTTTCACTCCTAAATCTCTACGTGAGTTGTATTAACAACTCACTTACATTACTATTCTCACACATAATTACACACTCGTAATATAATATTAAGTTGTTTCTCAACAACTTAATATTAACTTACATAACTTTATTTTATAACACATACTAATAAAGTTAACTCAAACACCCATGTGAACACTAATTCCTAACACCATCCCTTAGTGCGAACATGGAGAGAGTACATCACATGAACTAGAAACAAAATCATATGCCTATGCATACTTCTAGGTCTACATTTTGCTATTTGGATCTTGTTGCACATGATCACCTACATACGAGAACTTATCCCGCTTTCACTTCTAGTGAACTTATCACCGGCTGACCACACTTCCAAGAAGTCTAACAATCAAAGGATTTTTATAGCTAGCTACTCTCCTATACAATTGTTTACATCATCAATGATATCTACATTCTCTTTCAAACTTAGCAGGGGAATGTTTACAACGTTTATTTTGCACAAAATGAAATGAAATAAAATACCAATAATACAAAAGGCGACCTCACTGTTAGTGGCTAATCAAGGGCACTATTTAGCCTCCTTCCTCCAATGCCTCCAACCTCCATTTTAAATTTATCTAAAATAAATAATCTTCATCACTAGGACAAGATAGTTTTTCATCTTTTGCATATTCTTCCCAATTTATTTCTTCAGCCAAGTAAGCATTTTGATCTAGTTTGTCATCCAATCGATCTAGTGCCCTCTTCTTACAATTCAAAATTACATGCCCTGCTTCTTTACAAGAGTAACATTTGATTTTTCCTTTTGGAGGAACATGCTTTGATTTGTACTTGCCCCTTTTTTTTGGACATATAATATTTATTTTGGTTTTGAGCTTTCATTTTGCTCAAGTAGAGTAGATATTACTCCGTCAAGACTAATTTTTACCTTGCTTAATGCAAACACCATACTGGACATACTCTTAAGCATACTATTCAAAAGTATTCCTTTTGCATCATCATCTTTTACTTTTTCATTAATGCCAGCTAACTGATTTAGTAAGGAGTGAAATTTACTTGTATGATCTGTCATTTTTGCACCTTTGTCCATCTTCAATCCATACAATCTATACTTCAATGTCATCTTGGCTTTTTGCTTCAGACTCTAAAAACTTGATTAGTGACTCCCAAATCTCTTTTGTAGATTTCGTGAAATCCACATAGTGTAGGTAAGCTTTTGACAAGCCAAGGTCAATAGTCCCTAATGCTTTTCCATTTTTGATATTCCACTTAGCAAGTTCATTTGCATCAATTGGTGAGACTGAGTTCGATTTAACAACATCCCATAGATCTTTCTCTATCAAGTGTAACTACATTTGTATTTATCGTGTATGAAAATCTCCTACTTCAAATTTCTCAATGAAACTTAATTTATCCACAATTACCCCTTTAATCAAAATAAAATCAAAGGTGTCGTAAATATAATATTAGGCTTACAATAATATAATATTAAGTTGTTTCTTAACAACTTAATATTAAACTATATAACTTTATGTCAAAAATGAGATTTTCAATGCTCTTTTGTAACATTGAACCTAAAAATTCCAAATAACGAATGATACCTTGCAGTTGTAGACGCCTAGCATTCAAACACAATAGTAAAACTTTGTTTCATACCCAACAAATATCACGTTAATCTTCTACTAAACTGCTCATTAAAGACTAAGAATATCTTCAAACCATTTCTCAGTTTTGTTCTCCTCTTCACCAACTTTCCAAAATATTTTGAATTTTTTAATTCTGTTGAGAAATGACAAAGTTATCACAGTTTACTAAGACTGCTTTAGACTGGTTTTATAACGCCATTTTAATTTCAAAGCAGCTCTTCTTCCATGGATTTGCCTCTACAACTGCAAAAGAGAACATCAAAGCTCAGCACCAAAATCCATAAATGCTTTAATACCATATAAGAAAATTTGGGCATAAATTGTAAAAGCTAAATAAAAAAATTGTACACATAATATTATGCTTCTATAATACTTCATGTTGAATAAGATATTACAAATATATAAGATGAGTTATCTAACTCCTATAACAACTCCACTAACTTCTCACACTAAATCTAAGTGAGTTGTTCAACCACCTTTATTCTCTCCCTCCTATTTTCACTCCTAAACTCTCTACATGAGTTGTTTTAATAACTCACATTATTATTCTAATAGGTAATTACACTCATTATAATATAATATTTATTATTAAGTTGTTTCTCAACAACTTAATATTAACTTACATAACTTTATTTTATAACACATACTAATAAAATTAACTCAAACATCCATGTGAACACTAATTCCTAACAGCTCCAAAACACAATAACTTAAGGCATGTTACATGCCACTATACAACCACTATGGTTCATCCTTACTTTGCTTAGGACAATATCTTATTCTTTAAAAGCCTTGGAATAAACAATTAGAGCATGAATTCCCTATTTAAGAAAAGACAATATAACATGTCATTTCCAAACACCGTTTAGCTTTTATCTAAAAAACAAATCTAGAATAGTTATGATGAACTTGGACAGAAATCTTTATAAATGAGATCATATTGTAATGGGATGCTTACAAAGCTAATATCCCTCAAAAATATTTTACACCATCTTCTAAGAGATCAAAAGAATCTGGTAAGCACATTACAATGACCAAAGAATCAAAATTTGAAATTGCTGAGAAGAAAGAATAGAATGTCTCGGCAACAATTGGTCAAAAATCCAAAATCACTTGGTCAACCACCAGTTAATAACTCTGATGCCTCTGCCATGAATTATTTTGCCCTTCATGGATAAGATGAGCTTAAATCACCATGAAAAAAATCTAGCAAAACCACCTCAGATAGGATCCAGACTAGTGAATTGAAGCATCAATTCAGCAGCCACCATATCTTTTCATGTCTTGTTTAATCCATTAATCCAGAAAAACAAAAGTACACCAAACACTGGTAAATAGTAACTTTCCCAAAGTAAGAGTCTTTGGTTGAAGAATGTTCCCCTAAGCAGGAATTTGAAACCAACTATCGTAAAACACCTAGCTCAAATCTTAGTTGGAGTGTTAGATCACAACTTAAGCGAGGCAGCCTCTCAATATTGGCTCCAAGAGCACGAAGCTTGGCATCAATATTTTCATAACCTCTGTCAATATGGCTCACTCCATCAATACGTGTAGTGCCCTCCCCAGCCATACCAGCAAGGATTAGTGCTGCACCAGCTCTGAGGTCAGTAGCTTCTACTGGAACACCATACAATGAACTGCAGCAAGTAGCTTGATGTTCATTTCATGAAGAGCTTCGGAAGAAACCACATCATATGCAAAAATAGTCAGCCAAAAAGAAATGCAGAGAACTTACCTCCCCTGGTCATTCCCACTTACTTTGGCAATATTTCTACTAACCCTTATTTTTGCTCCAAGCTTCTGCAGCTCTTCCACTAAATTAAGAAATTTGGTTAGGATTATGTCATACCAATTATAGTCGAACAAGAAAATCAACTCAAACTTTCTGATTTCCTTGAAGTAAAACCTTTTCAGTAGCAGTGAATCACAAACCATGTTGCATGCGCCCTTCAAAGACTGTTTCTTCTACAACACTTTGACCACTGCAAGTAGCCAAAAGTGTCATAAACTGAGGCTGTAAATCAGTGGGGAATCCAGGGTATGGAAGTGTTGTCATATCCACACCTCTACAGCATTCCGATGGTATAATCTGGTAGAACACACATGATGTTCAGTTATAATCAATCTAGCTCAGTAGGGTTAGCAGTAACAGCTAACTCAAAATGTATCTACCTGTAAGCTATCAGGCCCTATGCGCTGAATTCTGCAGCCCATGCATTCAAGCTTGCTTATCACTGATGATAAATGCCTTGGAACAACAGGGGACATTGAAAGTGATGAGCGGGTAATAGCTGCACCAATAAGAAATGTACCAGCCTCTATACGATCAGGTATGATAGTGAAATCAGCACCATACAGCTTTTTCATACCCTTAATAGTAAGAGTACTTGTTCCTGCTCCATGGATACAAGCCCCACATGCAATCAAGTACTCTGCAAGATCAACAACTTCTGGCTCCTGCATTAAAATTAAAACCAAGTTTTGAAATCTGACCCTTTGTAGGTCCACGATGCTAATTCTCTTAATAAGACATTTCAATAGCAGTTCCTTGCCTTCAGCTGACCGTCCTGTTTATCATAATGGGAACATAAAGAAAGAAAAGAAGCAGCACCCTTAACCAATATCAGATTTCATCATGAATCAGGCATGTGAAAGAAATGGATGCCAAAATAGAAAAGCAAACGTAACAAAGCTGTTGGAAAGGCTGCATTTCCATACTATTTCTGTAAAGATACTTCACTAAGTTACGGGAGTACAATTGAACTCTATGCCCAATGCTTACTCAACTAAAATTTTGACATTATTAGGTGCCCCGGTGAAAGGCTTGAGCTTGAATTCTGTTGACTCAGGGATTGAATTGCAGTTTGCTGATGGCTCCACCCTTTTAGTGGATTTGGATGAGCAGAACTCTATTTATTTGAGTAAAAGAGTAGATGTTTACTGCATTGCTTTTGGCTCTAAAATTGCATTGCATAAATCAAGTGTTCTAAGCTGGTTGAATGAGTTCCCTAATTGGTTGTTAAATATTGGATGGAAGCATTTAGGAAATTAGGACACAATGAGATTATTAGGTACCTTGGTAATCTTTTTTCTTTATGCCCCTCTTTAAAAAAATGTGGAATTGGGTGACGGATAAAGTTAACAGTAAAATTGTTAAATGGAAAGTAATCTACTTTCTTTGGCTGGGAAATTTCAGGTTTGCCAGAAGGATTTTTGTTCCTATTTCCTTATATTTTTCATCCTATTGGCTGGTGTCTTCTGCCCAGATTTATCAGTTGAACAAGCATATTAGGAGTTTTCTTTGATTGGATGGAAAGATGAGAAAAAAAAAGACATGCCATTTCTTGGGAACAGTGTATTAAGCCTAGAAGGCTGCAGGGAATACGATTGAAGTATTTGTTTTTGTAAGGTGTGCTTCTTGTTGTCAAATGGACTACAAAGCCTATTAATGGTAGTGAGCTTTGGAAGCTGCTTATTAGGCTTCACTTATCCAATGATTTCCCCCAAGGGAACCCTAGTTGGAATGGTTGCATTTGTGGGACATACTTTTTGGAAACTTTGAGTTTAAACCTTTTGGTTCCAGTATTCTTTGTTCTATTTGGAAAGCTTGGGAATATGTAAAAGGTTTTACTAGAGGTCAAGGTTTTCTCTAACGAAAGGTCAGTGGTTTTAGGTCCTCATGGTAATCTCTCAGTGGCAAAAATTTTCTCCTTGCTACTACAAGGGGTTCTTTGCTAAATTGTAGAATGGCCAGGGCATCAGTTCTTTTGATTGTTTGTTTGGCAATGGGAGACTGCAAAATAATTTTGGTATTCCTAAAAGTCAAAAGAAAACTTTTGCTATGATCAAAAATGCTGGTTTGAATGGCAGCCTTGAGGTTATAAATTGGAATTATAGCTTGTAGGAGAATATTAGATGGGTTGGTGGCAAGAAGTTCTTTCAAGTTACTCCTAAATATGTGTATGCTTTACTATCCTTCTCTGCTGATTGGTGCAATAAATTGAACCTTCTATGGGACCTTCATGATTCTAGGAATATTTGGACTAAGAGACACAAGAATTCGGTCTAATTATCTTTTGTCTAAAAAGGCTTTTTTCAGATAGTTATTGTTGTTTAATAAATTGGTTGTGGGGGCTAAATCTTGTATGTCTTGGTCCAAGTCTTGTCTAGTTTGTGGTTGTGTTGAATCTGTTGTTCACTTTTTTATGAATGTCCCTATGCTAAGCTCATTTGGAACTGTCTTTTACTGTCTTGGTCATCTGGTGTGGTTAGTCATGTGATTGGTTAGTCTGATATTCTATTTGGTTTTATGCTTTGTGCTAACTATTTTTCTAAGTGCTTGGATAAAGGTTGATTACTTTATTTAAATAATGTTTTATATTGTAATGGTCAATTAGCTTTAAGGATAGACTTTAGCAAATCGTTTTCAATAAAGCCATGTTGACTTTAAGATTTACTTTTTTGCTTTATGAGTTGACATCATTATCCTTTGTGGATAAGATATTTGTAATAGATTTTTATACAATCTTGGTTAACTTTTTGTGTGTTGTTTTTGTACAATGGCATCGAAGTTTGGGTTTTGAAAATTCTCAGGATTGGTCAGCGCGTGAATTCTACAGATTGTGGCAGTGACGAATTGCACGCAAGAGACACAAAAGAACATGCCAAAAGTAGCTATAGGAATTCGTATAAGGGTTTTTGGTGAATTTTTTTCAATAAATTTGTGGATCTATTTTTGCATTTTTTTGGCATATTTTTTTTACAAAATTTGTGGGGTTTTCTCTGTTCAAAGTCGTGCAAGGATTTGTGTAGAAACCGTGGAAATTTCACAGTTAAAAATCGTGCAGGGTTTAACGACCCTTTTTTGAAACTCTTTTGGGCGATTTTTGTACAAAATCGTGGCAACTTGTTGATCACAGATTTTTTTCCAAAATTTTTGCAAATTTAATTCCAAAATTTTTGCAGATTTTTTCCAAAAAAATTGTAGATTTTTTCCAAAACTTTTGCAATTTTTCCCAAAATTTGCAGATTTTTGCAAATTTTTCCAAACTTTTACAGATTTTTGCCAGTTTTTTAATAAAATTGTGGGTTTTTTACTTTGTTGTTCAGGTTTTGCAATTTTTTTCCCAAAATTCTTAGTGGTTTTTCTAACAAGTTTTTTTGTTTTCTGTGATTTCGGATTGCAGGAGGGGTGGTTTCGTTGCTCAACATCATGTTGGAAGGCAGCCAAAGGTTCAATAGCAAAAATCATAACACTTGGAAACAGCAAATGCTCACAATATTTGAGTACAGGTGCCATGATCAGAAAGTCCTCAATAAATACACTCATCCAACACTTGCAAGTAAAGATCAAGACAAGTCTGATGAGCGTAATCGTTAAGCTATCATGCTCATTAACTTATCAGTAATAGATGCAATGTTTCCAGAGGTTCCATTAGGCAAAACCTTTGTGGAGATTTGGACACACCTACAAGATTTGCACGAGACATCAAGATAAAGGCAGGGCCTTCTTCCTGAAGAATATGTTGTTCTCAATCATGATGGACGAGAAAATGTCTTCGCAAGATCATTTGATGAAGATCAAAGACATTTGCAATCAATTGTTAGCCATAGGTTGCAAGATGGAAGAAGAAGATATGATGGTTATAACACTGAAAAGCTTACCACGGTCATATGAGCATTTCATCGAAACACTCAACATCACGTCTACCAATGTTGACCTAAAGTTCGATAATTTGTGCAACAAACTATTGTAGCAAGACAAATGGAAGAAGCAGTTTGGTAGCAGCAATGATCCATTGAGTGTGGAAAAGGCCTTTGCAACCAAGAACAAGAGCAAAGGCAAGTGGCCTCAGAAGCAAGGTCAAGGGAATTTTGATGATACTTCAAAGAATCTAAAGACTATCACATGTCATTATTGTGGTAAACTTGGTCACATGAAGAAGCGCTACAAAAAGCGGTTGGTTGATCAAAAATCCAACCAAGGAGGGCCTCCACAAAAGGCTCATGTCACAAAGCATACTGAGCAAGAGTCAACCTTTGCTTTCATGGCCAAACAACTAGTAGATCAGATCAAGTCTTCTACATGGTACATCAATTCTGGAGCATCTCGACATTTTACATACAGGAAGGATTGGTTCATTGAGTATATGGCTTGCTCAGATGAAGTGATCTTCGATGGTGGTGAGTATACAATTGTTGGCATAGGCAATATTCAAATAACCTCTAGAGGGAAAAATCTTCTTTTCCTCAATGTATACTATGTTCTAGGCATGGAACTCAAATTGCTCTTAGTGAATTAGATTATTCGCCACTTCCCAAGTTGGACATCATTTTTAGCACACACAAGTGCCATATTGTTGACAAGGAGTCCAAGAAAACCATTGCACTTGGCATAGAAGATTATGGTTTGTATCGGCTTGTTGATACTAGAGAGTAGAGAGGTTCAAGAGCATGCATTGGCAACCAAGAGTTCATTTGCTATCAGCACTCTTTGACATCAACGTTATGGGCATCCCAACCTTTCTTATCTCTTTAAGTTGGCTCGAGTGAATATGGTAGAAAGTTTACCTGAAATCGAACAACAAATACAAGGTGTTTGTGGAGCTTGACAAGTAGGGAAGCAACACAAAACTTCGTTTCTAGATGGGCAGGCCTGGAGAGTATCAACAGTTCTATAGTTGGTTCATGTAGATGTATGTGGACCAATGAAATATGGCATCAATCACTGGTGCCAGATATTTTCTCTTGTTTGTAGATGACTTCAATAGGCAAATGTGGGTGTTTTTCCTACAAGAAAAATCTTATGTGTTTAGAGAATTTTAAAAGTTCCAAGCATTAGTAGATAAAGAGTCTGGTTTTTCAACAATCACTCTTAGGTCTGATAATGGGGGAAAACTTTGTTCAAATGAATTCACGGAATTTTGTACTAAACACGATATCAAACATCAATTCACAACACCCTATACTGCACAACAAAATGGAGTGGTTGAGAGAAGGAATCATACTATTACAGAGATGGCCCAGTGTATGTTGGAGAACAGGAGTGTTCCCAAGAAGTTTTGGGCAAAGGCAGTTTACACTGCAATTTATCTTCTTAACAAGTCTCTAACATAGGCAATGAAGGAGAAGACCCCAAAGGAAGCATGGTCTAGGAGGAAACCAAAGGTGAGCCATCTAAAGATTTTCGGTTCTACTACATATGTCTGGATTCCAAATGCAAAGAGAACCAAATTGGACTCGAAGAGTCAAAAGTTAATGCTCACATGATACAGTGACAATCATAAAGCCTACATGTTGATTGATGTGGACACTACCCACTTGACATTTAAGCAGGGATGTTGTGATTGATGAAGAAGTTGGGCCTTTTCAACTCTCTTCTAACATCAAGAATACTAAAGATCAGCCTCTGAAGGCTAAAGATTTAGGTGTTCAACATCGAGATGATCTAGTACCAGACAGTCAAAGTCATGATGACCACGTTGATTTGGATGAAGGGGTTTCTACAAGGAGACCTAAGTGGTGGGAACAACTCATTGGTGATGTTCAAGATAATGAAATGGTCAAGGGTCAATCATTCAGAGGCAAGAGCAAGCAAAACACAATTAACTTTGCTCTTATGGCTAACATTCAAGGTGTTTATAAACCCTAGGATTTTGCAAAAGAAAAGGTAAACCTAAATAGGAAAAATTCATGGAAACCAAACATCAAAGTCTTATGACAAATAAGACTTGGGTTCTTTCAGATCTTCCACCAGGGAAGAAACCCATTGGCTGCAAATTGGTGTACAAAGTCAAGTACACAGCTAAAGGTACACTTGACAAATACAAAGCATGGTGTAATGTCCCCACTCTCGATGTGACATCATGGTGGCACGATTCTAGTCCATTCAGCATTCTTGTGGGTTAGAAGGCATAAAAAGGGGATGAATTTTGGTAATAGGGATCAAATTTTGGTAGTTTATGAGAATTAAGAGGGTGTTAACCTTAATCCAAGCAAAGCATAATGCTAATCTTGTTTTCCACTTGCTGGTCAAAGCACACAAGGAGGTGAAAGCAAGCAAGGAGGTCTACTTGCTAGTCAAAGCAAGCAAGAAGGTCTACGTTGAGTCAAAGCAGGCAAGGAGGTCTATTTGCCACACCAAGCAAGCAAGGAGGTGAGTCGACCTCATCCAATCTGATCAACTTCTAGAAGCTTCCCCTTCCTATGACAGTTTAGGTGACTTAAGGGAGAAGCTACCATAAATTGATATTTTAATACCAAGTCTGATCTCTTCCTTGGGGCAGCTAAAGGAAGATTCCAAGAAAGAATTTTATAATCTCCAAAAAGGCAAAAGACAAAAAACAATCAGATTCTTCTAGAAAGGCTTAGGGAAACTTAGCCTTGAAGCAAAAGAAACTGAATATTTTAAAAGGAGCAAATCTGATCTTCTTGGGGGACAACTTGAGCTAGTGCCTTAGCCTTGAAGCAATGTGAATATTTTAATAAAAGCCAATCTGATTCAACCCTAGGGCGGCCTTCTCTTGAGATCTTATTTAAAGGAGGCTTGGGGGAGGAGAAAGGCATGTTATTTGGTGATTCTAACTTGTTTGCTGAGAGAAATCTCCTGACTGAAAATAGTTTCAATCAATTCAAGGTGCTGCTCCCTTGAATCTGTGGTTTGGTGTTGTTCCCATTCCACCTTGTGAGGTGATTTCAGAGAAAAATACACCATTGAGCTCAACCAGATCGCTTTAGCACAACTCCAGTTACAGATTAGGACTTTAGTTTGTGAAAAGAAGAGTTTTCAAAGAGCATCTCTCATAGAAGGGCATTTTTTGGGCGCTTTCCATCTTCAAATCATAATCAGATTTTCATTACAGCAGTCCTCAAGCTGAACACATCACCATATCTGTGGAGTTTTGGTGACTACAACCTCCAGAGGACTACAACAGTGTTTTTTCTTCAGTTATCTCCAGCTGGGCTTGTCATCTCACACACCTAGCTCATTCTCCATTCTTGCAGCTAGGATTTGTTTGGTGCTTTGGCACAAACGAAGTGTAATAGAAGGTTTGAAACTAAAAATCAGACCTAACAGACTGTAATATTCAGTCTTTTTCTGATGTAACCAGCTTCAAATCAAATAAGAGGATAAGCTATCTTGCTGGGTATGTTCATCTTGTTTGTGTTCATCTCTATCGAATTCCTAATAACTATGTTCTAGAGCATCTCTTTCTATTTATGCTTGGAATTCTCTAACCTACATATAGTAAATCTTTGTTGAAACAAAGTGAAGGCAAGATAAAAAATTTCATACCAGAAAAAGGGAAAAAATTTCAGTTAGAACCTGTAAGGTTTCTCACACATGGTTAGTGACCAAAGGGTTCTAGCAGAGAGAAGGTATGGATTATGAGGAGACCTTTGCTCCTACCGTAAAGATGAGCACCATCCGATTAATTATAGCCATGGCAACATAGTTTGGTTGGAAAGTCCACCAAATGGACGTGAAGAGTGCCTTCCTCTATGGTGACTTAAAGGAAGAAGTGTACATGACTCAGCCTCAAGGTTTTCAAGTTGTAGGAAAGGACCATCAAGTATGCAAACTGACAAAGGCTCATAAAGATTGGCAGGTATTTGGATCATCAAGGATTTCAGCAAATTCCTTCAAATCCAAGTTTATACGCCAAAAGCATAGGCAATAAAATCATCCTTCTAGTCATTTATGTGGATGATATCATGTCATGCCCCCACCATGTACAGATCACAACACTAAATTATGAAAAACCTAGGCATTGAAATGCAAATTCCACCTCCCGGCCCACGAACATGACAGGATCTTAGGACCACTCCATCCCTCAATCCACCTTAGAAGCGCTCCATCCTCCTTGATCAAGCCTAGGAGCACTCATTCGCCTTCTAGCCCACGAGCATGGTAGGAGCTCCATTCCATCCATTTTGGGGTGATGTGCTTGATAAGATGCATGAAGATTTCCTTCCTCAACAAGCCCAGGAGCACTCATACGCCTCTCGGCCCACAAGCATTGCATCCTGGGGTGGCGTGCTTGATGAAGGAAAGGCCAGTACTTCAACTCTCATGAACTCAAAAGGTTGATCGGCCTCCCTGTTTGCAAAACACTTCTATAAATACAAAATAGATTGCTAAAGGAATCTACTATATTAATTGGTAATAAAATATCATTATGCAATTATGATATATATATATATATATAGTTATTCCTAATTTATATTCTCAAACTTACTTCCCAATAATATTCTTGCTGAAAACAATATTTATTTCCAACAGATATCTTATGTTTCAATTTCTTATTTTCCTTTTTCCAATCTCTTTCACTTTACCCCATCCCCACTCATTTGTTCTCTCTTTTTATGTCTTCCTTTTTGGAGGGATTCATGCCTCTTCATAAAACCCATTGCCCTTGGCAAGAGTTACACCTTTTCAAAGTTGGGTGTTGCCTTAACTAATCTTAGTCGGCCCTCCCCTCTTTTCTAAATAATCTAAGTCGGCCTCCTTCATTCAATCGCTAGTAATTAATTTCCAATATTCTAAGTCGGCCTCCTTCATTCAATCGCTAGTAATTAATTTCCAATATTCTAAGTCGGCCTCCTTCATTCATTCGTTGATAATTAAATCCTTAATCTTGGTCGGCCCCTTTGCAAATGCTATTTATTATTATTTATTTTATTTATTTGCATATCAATGCCTAGGTTTTTCGTAATTTAGTGCTGCAATTTGTACATGGCGGGGGCATGACATATCATCATTACAAGTAGTGAGGCACATTTGATTGAAGAAATCAAATGTAATTTGTGTTAAGGCTTTTGACATGACAGACTTAGGCCTCCTACATTATTGCCTAGGTGTAGAGGTTTGGAAAACAAGAGGTGGTGTTTTTATTTCTCACTCTAAATATGATAGGAGTTTGCTTGATGAGTTTTGAATGATAGATTGCAAAATCCCATCTACACCTATGGAGAAAGGTCTGGAGCTTTTAGCCAAAATAGACTTAAAAGTAATCAATGTGTTAGCTTTCAGGCAACTAATGGGAAGCCTTATCTATCTTATAGCCACTAGACCTGATTTGAGTTATGATGTGAGTTACATTTCTCGTTTTATGATAGCCCCAAAGGCAGAACATTGGGTTGCAACGAAGTGGGTACTAAGATATGTTAAAGGGACACTTGACCTTGACATTCTATATAGCAGAAGCAAAGATCCTAAACTATTTGGGTTCACAAATTCAGATTGAGAAAGTTTTGTTGATGATAGGAAGTCCACTTTTGGATATGTTTTACTTTTCAGTCTTGGTAATAGTCACATGGACCAGCAAGAATGTAATGTCTCGTTTAATTCCTAAATGTCTGCAGCCTATGTTTCAAAAGAAATCAATAAAGATAATTAATATTACACCAAACTGGCATTAAATAACTAAGTTACCAATTCCGGTTCCGGTTCGGGGGTTCGGTTCACCGGTTCAGCTAAAAAAATTTGAGGGGGGGTTCGGTTCATTTTGGGTTTGTTAGTACAAAAAACATGTAAAAATAATATATATATATACAGCCTAGAAGCATGAATTAGGATTAGAATATCACATAACATCATATAAACAACAAAACCACCATAAACTTGAATGTCATTTAAAACATGCATGATAAATATTCATCGTTGAAACTTGAATTGTGGTAGCTTGATATACAGAGTATATTGATGTCAAGGTTCAATTTGTATGATTTTGAAAAAAGAAGCCAACTAAGTAGAGTTATCGCATTCTTCAAAAATCATAAGAATTTGTTTAGTACACTAGCCATTTTGATGTCTTCTTGCAGTCTCAAACATTATTTTGTATCATTGTTACATTGGTCTTGAGAGTGGTAGCTTAATATAGCTCCACAATACAAAATTGGTTTACCTGTGCAATGTAACAATGGCATAGGCAAATTTTTCTTTGAAAGAACCGAAGGGTGACTGCACAATTGAAGTGTATAAACACATATCTTTTTGTAATATCAAGGATACTTTTTGAATCTTCCATGCATTGCTAATCTAAAAGGAAAGGTCTTTTGCCTAATCTATATGCAGCCATGCTTTTGAC
Source organism: Sequoia sempervirens (assembly GCA_007258455.2). Lineage (NCBI taxonomy): Eukaryota > Viridiplantae > Streptophyta > Pinopsida > Cupressales > Cupressaceae > Sequoia > Sequoia sempervirens. The sequence goes on from VDFB02321495.1 coordinate 16,299, forward strand.
ATTGTCAAAAAGAGCAAAACTTCTCTAATGATGCAAAGGCATGGCCAAGCAGTTCTAACTCTCCACATGAGAGAAGAGAGATGTTGGAGAGTACATCAAATCAGTGAGAACAGAAGTGTAATGTGTTTTAGTTTGTAGTATTCCTCTGTTTCTCTACAGATGTGTGATAAATTTTTAGTTCAAAGATGCAGAACAATTTTTGAAAAAAGAAAGTTGTGTCACAATCCGCTTTCAATCCAACAAGCAAAAATGAAAGCTCAGCCTCTTGGAATGAAAATGCTTGTTTGCAAAACAAATGAATAAGAATGAGGTAGTTAAGGTGTTTGAAGTGATTTAGAGGTCACTTTTAGGGTTCCCTTGGGCATGGGTCAAAGTCAAACTCCATAAAACATTAAAAAAATGCTCAAAAAAACACTTTTTGGATGCCTAGGCATGCAGGTTCTATCTTGATTTGCCTAGGTTCTGTTTGGGTTCTGCCCGGGTTCTCTTGGGTTCTGCCTAGGCGAACCAAACCCAAAAATGGACCCTGGTCGAACCCACTAGTGAACCGAATCAGGGGGAGCGAACCAGGACCAGAACCAAGGGTAAAATAGAAGAATCCGGTAACATAGTTAAATAAAGATTAAGTTATTAAGAATGGTCAACCAACATATGAAAGGTTTTGTCCCTTGAGCAAGATAAGGTATATAATGAAGATAGATTTAAAAGGCATAGCAGCAAAAATCATTTGGGGAAAATTTTGACAAACCAAAAGTTCAGGATTTTTTGAAAAAATCAGATTTGAAAAACAATGTAAAAAATAGTAAAAAAAGAGACAAATGCTACTCTTTTTTGAAATTTAAGGTCATTTCCATAGCATAGAGATATAGAGAGCAAATAAAATAGATATTTTAACCCATGAATTGTAGAAAGCTTGCATGTTGTTTATCAAGTTCATGTTTGTTGAGCTTAAAGGCATCTATTTCTTGCTTAGATTGTGAACTAAAGATCGTTTGGAGCACCTCATACAATAGAGTAGTCTATATGTGAGATATGGAATCGATTGTAATGTAAAATCTTTGCAGAAATGACAACTGAAAAAAGTGGAAAAGGCTAGTGTATGAAGGAGTCATAAATGATACAAGTGACCAAAAGCTTTGAGAAGGCAATGACATGAATGAAATAAAGTGGAGGATGAAAAAGTGTGATAAAATAAAGGATTGGCTAAGGGTTAAAATCTTAGGCAGATACTCTTTAAAGTTGTGCAAGCTTGAAATCAGAGATAGTGCATTACCAGTCCAAGAGAATGGTGAAAATCTTAGGCAGATACTCTTTAAAGCTGTGCAAGCTTGAAATCAGAGATAGTGTATTACCAGTCCAAGAGAATGGTTAAAATCTTAGGCAGATACTCTTTAAAGTTGTGCAAGCTTGCAATCAAAGAATGGAGTCTGAATTCAAGGTAATGCACTGTCTCTGATTTCAAGCTTGCAAAATGATGTCTTTGAATTACAGACATAATCTGCATGCTTGGCATAAAAATGGTGCGGAATTGAAATCTTTCAAGAGCTATTTTATAAGTTTTGAACATGAAGTGAAATTATTTTTAATATTCTCTATGTAAAGTAAAGTGCCTATAGGCTATGCAGGTTATAGATTTAGTATTAGACATTTACATACTTTCATTTTATTGCTGCAGTCATCATCAATGAGGAACCTCATCGTTTTTCATTTTGGAATAGTACAACCTTGGACATTTTGCAAGAGTTAGCTAAAAAACTAGACCAAAACATGACAACCCTGCAACCTGATAGGGGGAAGACTATAACTGATTTGCCTTGACATTTAAATGATGATTAATCTATGAAAAAAAGAGAGACAAAGTAGTATGATCATTAATTCTTGTATAGGTACCACAAATGTTTTTTTTGGGGGGGGACCTTGGGACAAACTTGGGCCATATGAGGACTTCAAAATCTCTGGAAAAATTCAATCAATGTTTTATCTAAGGGCAATAGAGTCAAACCTATCACCTAACATCTAAACATACAATGAACTTAAAATGATACAATAAAGTTATTTACAATTCAGACTGATTTGGTGTAGATTGCTCATTCTTTTTGCAAGTTTCATATGTAAAACTTTGACTAACTTGGTCATCAAAGTTAGCTTCTGAAGTTTTCTTGGCATAGAGGTGGTAAATGCTATAACCATTTATAAGGTCACCTTACACAGGCATGACTAGTGAAAATGGTTGGAATTGCTTATTTTGATTAATGAAGAATCCCTTGCTTTATTTTACTGTGGTTTACTTTATTTTAAGGTGTATTAACAAGACTGCAAGCTTAAATTTCAAAGCAGAAAGGAACTTGTTCACGAGTGTATGTAGGGCAAACTGTAGAGTCGACAGCGGTCACCCTTAACTTATCGCGACCTTGATTTATAGCAAAAAATGCACCAAATTTAGAGTTTTTAACGCAGAAGTTGTTAGCAGGATTTATGGCGATTTTTTCACGATTTTAACACGAAAAAAATTGGCAAGCCTGAGGATTTTTTAAAAATCGCAAAAAATCACGATTTTTTCAGGATTTTTCCTTCTATGCTAAAAGGAAAGGAAAGGGGAGAGAATTGTTATGAGTGATTACAAGTAATAGACAACAGCACTAGCAAATTAACTTATACAAAATTAAATTATTATTCTCCAAATGCAACAATGAAGGGTTATAACTATTGAGGTGAAGAGGCCTGACTCCTTCAAACTTGAGATATAAAAAGGAGAGCATTTCATTTGAGAAAGACATCCATAACATCATTCAATCAATCAATTGAAATGTGACTCCTAATGTGAAAGTTTGTGACTCTTAATGTGAAAGGTTGTGACTCCCTCAATAATAAGATATAAAAGGGAGAGCATTTCCTTGTGGAGAAAGCATGAAGTGGATGTAATTGGAAAAAGGAAAATAAGAAATTGGAATACAAGATATCTATTGGAAATAAATATTGTTTCAACAAGAATGTTATTGGGAAGTAAGTTTGAGAATATAAATAAATCATAATTGCATAATGATATTTTATTACCAAGGAATATAGTAGATTCCTTTAGCAATCTATTATGAATTTATAAAAGTGTTTTGCAAATAGGAAGGCCGATCAACCTTCAGAGTTCACAAGAGATGAAGTACCATCCTTTCCTTCATCAAGTATGCCACCCTCGAGATGGAGCACTTGTGGGCCGAGAGGCGTATGAGTGCTCCCGAACTTGTTAAGGAAGGCAATCTTCATGTATCTTATCAAGCACGCCACCCTCGAGATGGAGTGCTCATGGCTTGGGAGGTGAATGAGTGCTCCTGGGCTTGTTCAAGGAGGATGGAGCACCTCCAAGGTGGACTAAGGGATGGAGTGGACCTGAGATCCTGCCATGTTCATGGGTCACAAGGCGGATGAGTGCTTCTGGGCTTGAGGGACTTCTCAAGTACACCACCCCCAAGATGGAGCGCTCATGGGTCAAGAAGCATATGAGTACTCCTAGGCTTGAGGGTCTTCTCAAGTACGCCACCTTGAGATGGATGGAAAAGTATCCACCCATGCTCTCACAAAACAAGGACAACCATCCTTGAGATTGTGGTTTGCAAACATTTCTAGAAAATTCCTAATATGATTGACTATAAGAATGTCTCGGAATAACCATTAATGAAGTTAAAATATTTTGAATTCAATGAATTATAGAGCTAACTATCATGATGTTTTAGCTATGGTGTATTTCTCTCAATATTATGATATTTCATGTATTAATTTGAATGTTTCCGTAAAGTTGATACTTGTTATTACTAATATCAGTTTTTAGTGATTCTTATTGTTTTGCAGACCTAAATTTAGGAATATCCCAAAATGAGACATTACAAAGAAGCAGCAAGCAGTAGCTCTTTCCTCGACAAAAACAAAGTATAGGGGAATAATCAAATGTCTCAAGCAAGACCTTCACCCTTGTTTTGTGACAATCAAGGGGTGCTAAAGCTTGCCAAGAATCCAACTTTCCATGAGCCTACCAAACATGTGGACCTTCATTGTCATTTCATTAGGCAACTTGTACAAGGCAGATTGATGATGTTGCAATATCGTCCAACTGAGGACTAGACTGCAAACATTCTTATTAAGTCCTTGAATCTTGACAAATTTGTAAAATTTTGGCATAAGCTTGGTGTAGTTAGTGAAATGACCATTAAGGGATAGTATTAAAGTAATGTTTTATATTGTAATGGTCAATTAGCTTTTAGGATAGACTTCAGGAATCTTCTTCAATAAGGTCACGTTGACTTAAAGATTTATCTTTTTGCTTTATGAGTTATCATCCTTATCCTTTGTGGATAAGATATTTGTAATCATATATAAAGATGCTTTTGCTCCTTATTTCCTAATAGGCTTTTATGCAATCTTGGTTAACTTTCTGTGTGCTGTTTTCGTAATAACTTCCTCTAAGGTTCTTTGATATATTTGGATTGTTAGGAACAACCATGTTTTCTAGAAATATAAAAGACTGCTTACTGATTTCTATCTAGAAGGCACATTATCTGCTGTTATGAACAATGCGGCAATGCAGGTTCAATAAGTTAAGGATGATGTTAAGAGGTTCGGGGCTCCTATTCTGAGTCTAAAAGCTTGGAGAAGGGGTCAGACTTGTGTTTGGCCTTGCAGGATAATGTTGAGTAGCTGACACAGGAATACTGAGATTGTTTCTGTCCATGACAAAGTTCCTGGGAATGTTGATTCTCAGCCAGTTAGTGTTTCTCTTGGTCATCAGAATAATGCTAATGCAGTGCCAGGTAGTCATATGCCTGTTGTATCAGTGCCAGGTTCTTGTGTCCCTATTGATGCAGTACTAAGTAGCTATGTCCCCATTGTTGCTGCAGATAAAGGGAAGAATGTTGTTGTTGCTGTTTCAGTGCCTGATGGTGTATGTTCCGATGATGGCTCTTCTGATAATGATAGTGATGTTGTTCATTCTCCTTAACCTGCTGTGCCTGTCAGGCACTATTAGACTATTGGCTTCAAGAATGTGTGGATTTTAGGTACCAATCTCTAAAGAAGAAGGTTTAAGGTTTCGTTGATCATTTCAATGAGAAGGGTAAAAAAATGGTTAATGTGGTCTTTAGTAATTTGGCTTTACTCCTGTTATTTTGGATGTTGGTCATACTGATGGTTACTTTTAATTACTTATATGGGTGGTTCAAACGTATGGTTCCTTTCTTTTCAAACGTATGGTTCCTTTCTTACTTTTTGGTGGCATGTCACCATAAAGACTGCTGTTTGATGTTGCTTCTTTGGATCTATCTTGGACATGGCTGGGAGTCATTGAAATGGGTATAGATTTGGTCTGGGTGAGCTACTCAGTTTTGTGTTATGGTGAATCTTCCATGTATTCTATCAAGTGTTTTGTCTCCATGATTAGTTGGTGGTAAGATCTCTAGCATTTTTCCCTGGGTTAGAAGTGAGAAGTACTGAAGGTTGCTATTTCTATAGCTGGTTTATGAGCTGTCGGATGGTTGGCTTCTTGTGGGATAGAGATCTTTGGTCTGGTGTTTTGGTGCAAGTTCTCTGTGATTATAAGTTGATCAGTTCTTTGTAAGCTTTTGACACTCGCTCAAGCTATATTTGTTTACTACTTCCATTATAAAAGAAAATTAACATTACTAACCTGGGCTACATTTGAAAGTGTTGTTTCTCCATCTGCCAATGAAGCAGCCATCATTAGAGTTTCTGTAGCACCAACACTTGGGTAATCAAGATAAAATGTACCCCCAACCAGCCTCCTTCCATTGTTTGCATAGGCATGTACTTTACCTTTCCTAAAAGATAAAATCATCACACTGTTAGGTATGTGAGTTCAAAAGCAAGATGACGATAGCTAGATAATCCTGCAAAAGAGTGTTCCAGTGGAGTCAATTGGCAGTCGTGGACAATGGTTACACAACATTATTTGGAATACTTCTTTTGCAAATATAACAACAGCCCAACTCAGGTTAGGATCATCAAAAATAAAGTGGTGGAACTGGCCAGAACTCCTTAATTTGGAAACAAACAGCAACCTTATCGAATTTCTTAAAATATTGACAAGAACCAAGAATCATTTTAATTTGCAAGCTAAATTTGATGTTTGCAATAACAATGGAGGAAAGGTTAATATTTGTGGAGAATGGTAACAAGTTACAACACATTATTTGAAGATATTTCATTTGCAAAACCAGCGGCACCTCAACTCAGGGTAGGAGTGTCAAACAAATCAGAGGTTGAGCTAACCATGGCTCCTTACAGCTGGAAGCAATCAGCAATATTGTTTAATCAAAAATTTCTTTAAATATTCAAGAATCAAGATGCAAGAATCAATTTCATTTGCATGCTGAATTTGGTGATTGCAGTTACAGTGGAAGCAACAAGCAATTCTGCAAATGATTCAAACACATTACTGCAGCTATTTCATCTGCAAAAATATCATCACTTCAACCCAGAGTAGGAATGCCAAACAAAAGAGAGGTTGAGCTAGCCAAAACTCCTTACAGTTGGAAGTAACCAGCAAGCTTTTCAATTTCTTAAAATATTCAAGAATCAATTAATTTGCACTGATTTTAGTGTCTGCAGTTAGAGTGGAGGGTTAGCGGTTGTGTATGACAATCACAACAACACATTACTTGTGGCTATTAAATTGATAAAAACAGCATCACCCAAACTGAGGGTAGGAGAATCAAACAAAATAGATATTGTGCTAATCAGGGCTCTTCACAATTCAAAGAAACCAGCAATATCATTCAGTTTCTTAAAATACTCAACAATCAAAAAGCACTGAATCATTTTAATTTGCCTGCTGAATTTTAGTGTTTGTCGCTTATGTGTGATCCCAAGTTCATGTTCTGTGGTCATTCACTTGCACATAATTATTTAACTCCCATACAAAGCACCACAAGTTTTAGCATCAGAGAGTACAATAGAAAAATGAATATGTAAGACTTTCTAAAATGATCAAACTTGAGAAAGAAATAATATGGCAAAGGACTATGTAATGGCCCCTTTTTATATTTTTTGTTATTTTCTGATTTTTCAAGAACACACACGACTGGAACAGCAACTAAAACTTGTAATACAAATATTGATTGCAATTACCAAGTTGGAAACTTCACGAAAAACTTTAAATCACACTCAGATCTGAATAGAAATCAATATGACAGCAACAACAACATTGATCTTGTTTAATTGCAAAAAGGGAAAAATGATGACAACAGTGATATGCAAGCTGGAAAATGAATTTTTAAGATTACCACTTTCCCGAATCAACTCACAAGTAAACAATAATGGATGTTTTGCAATTACCAAGTTGGAAACTTCACGAAAAACTTTAAATAACTTTAAATCATACTCAGATCTGAATAGAAATCAATATGACACCAATAACAACATTGATCTTGTTTAATTGCAAAAAGGGAAAAATGATGACAACAGTGATATGCAAGCTGGAAAATGAATTTTTAAGATTACCGCTTTCCTGAATCAACTCACAAGTGAACAATAATGGATGTTTTGCAATATGACCACTGATAAGGCACTCCAAATGAATTACTAATGCTCTCAAAGACAGGTACAGCACTATTAATTTCTGATATAACCTTTTGTTAACTAGGACAGCACCTCATATGATTGATGTAACCTTCTAGAATGCTAAAACAGCACCTTACATGACTGGTATAACCTTCTGATGACTGGTACAGCACCTTATATGTGATGTAACCTTCTAGAATGATGGAACAGCACCTTATATGACTGGTATAACCTTCTGATGTCTGGTACAACACCTTATATGACTGATGTAACCTTCCAAAATGCTGGAACAGCACCTTTATGACTAATATAACCTTCTAATGACTGGGACAGCACCTTATATGACTGATGTAACATTAAGGATGATTGTTGGTTGCTGGGAATGATGTAATCGAACAATTGTATAACTAATATCAAGACTGCAAATTAGTGATTTTACTCCTCAAAAGGTAGTGCTCAGCTAGGGTTCACTGGAAATGTGATAAGCAATTCAGATCTAGCACTTTTTGATACACAATAACTCCCCAAAGTCCTGAAAACCAATGCAGAAACCCTCAAGTATGATGGACAACACTGTAGTGACATTGTAGCAGCAACATGCAAACTTAAAAATGTCTTCAAATTTTCAATGAATCAGCACATTTGTGATCTCCACCCAATATGGGAAACAAGAGTTTTCATCCTTGATCCAAAATGTGGAATCTAAGAAGGTTTTCGTCATCTATAACCCCAAACAAACCAACGGTTTTTGTCTTTGGATGCCAAAACTTTAATGCCAAAGCTCACAATGAAAAATGTCTAAATAAAATCAAGATACCAAATGAGGCTAGACGCCCTCTTTTTATACTTTTCCAATTTGGGCCCTTGACTAAATTTCCCTCCAATTAGTATTTAAAAATATTTTCTATTTTATTTAATTTTAGTATTTAAAAATATTTTTTATTTTATTTAATTTTAGTATTTCAAAATATTTTTCTTTTATTTTTAGTATTTGAAAAATTATTTTTTTACTATGTTACACAAGGACGCATCCCTTGTCCCAAAATGGACTGTCCCCATCCCCAGCCGTCCCTGAGATGAGGGAACGCAAAGGGGATGTCCCCTTGTCCCCAAAACAAGCTAAACAGTAGGAAACGGCAGGAAATGTCCCTGTTCGTTTAGGGACAGCTAGCCATCCCCGAGATGACTAGGGGACGTAGGAAATGTCCCTCGTCGTCCGGACTGGAAAGTTTCGACAGCCAAAAAAACATAAAAAACTAATTTTTTTAATTTTTCTTTTTGCTGTTTAGGGACCTGGGGGGGGCCACAATGATGTCCAACCCTAATATGAACCCTAAAATGCCAAAAGAACATAAAACAAAATGAAAACATAAACTCACCCTAGGTTTTGCTCTTTCATTTTCTCAGTTTGTGCTCCTTGCTGTGAGAGTTTGCTTGTTAGAGATGAGATTGGCATGATTTCATAGCCCAAATGAGGCTTAATTTCATAGACTGTTGTATTTAGTATTTTCATGTTTGAACTTTGAGACTTTTGGATACATGTTTAAGACATTTGGATATTGATAGACCATGGTTTTATTGATGTTTGAGACTGCTGTTATAAATTTATAATGCTTTATTGACATTTATTATACTGTTATACTACTGCTCTCGTGATTTATTTACATATTGATATTGTTGTTATCAGTTATAGACATATCTCTCTCTTTCCCTCTCTCTCTATAATATATTAATAAGTTTTAAAAAATTCACATATATATATATTGCTGTCCCTTGTTGTCCCCTAAAAATGACCCCCTAGTGGACGTCCCAGAAACGCGTCACCTGCCGTCCCCTTGTCCCTGAAATGTCATGTAACATAGTTTTTTAATTTTAAAATGTGTTTAAGAACACATTTTTTTATTTTAATAATATTAATTTAAGTTGCCCCTATAATTAAAAATTGTTGGGCCAAACATAAAATAATATTAAAATTTATTTCCCTTACCTTGACCTTCAATCGACAAGAAATGGGAACAAGCTAGAGGTCTTCTCCATTGCACTATTTTCAAGCAAGGGTACATGACAAACTAACAAGCCTCTCAGTGTATATTCAAAGAAATTAAGATTTCAGAATGCAAAATACTGTTGTATCCATCCTATTACCCCTAATTTTACATATAAGAGTAACACCACCAATCACTGTACCCTAGGGCAATCGCAAGCTTTTGACATGTTCGGAAGTCATATTTTTCAGCTTGCTCACATAAGAGCACTTGGGAACATAGCTTTGCTAAGTACATATTTGCTAGATTAAATCACTTTTTTTTATCATTGTGATCAAAAAAATCCCCCATAGGGACCCATTCCAAGAAACGGCTCATGATTTCAATTGCAGTTTATGTTAATGATAAGTACAGCTACAGTCGATCCTTCCAGCTCTGTCCTATTGAAGGAAGCATAAATTAAATGATAGCCTGTCGGCTATTTAATTTGTTGTCTTATATTTATGTGGAGGCTCGAATGTCTTGAGGCCGACCTCTCTTATATTCTTTATGATTGTATTGAGGCCGACATTCTTTATGATTGTATTGAGGCCGATATTCTTTATGATTGTATTAAGGCCGACATTCTTTATGATTGTATTCTGGCCGACATCCTTTGTGACTTGTAATTAACATTTATCTTGGCCGACCTTATGATATGAAGAGGTGCGACCTCTCTAAGTTGTATATATACAAGGTCATCATACAAGGGCAAAATATATTCAAGAGCGAACTATATTCAAGTGCGAACTACATACAGTGCGAACTACATTCAAGTGCGAACATCATACAAGGGCGATACATCATACAGTGTGAACATCATACAAGTGCGAACCTCATACAGCGTGAAGATCATACAGTGCGTAGTATTTTCTAGGTGCAAATTCTGTAGGTCTCCATTCAGTCAATTTCGATTATTGCCAGGTGCGAATTTCTGTAGGTTCGTTCTCTGTCAAGTGTGAAGTCTTTCCAGTTCTTCAAGATCAGATTGCAAATTGATCTCAGGGCAGGTTGTGAACTATTCTAGAACAGAATTAGAAGTGTCAGCTTGTTATCTGTGATTGCATATTATCAGGTGCTGAATTTTGGTCTTGTGTTAGACCTAATTGTAACGAGATTTGTTGCCACTGTTTTCTAAATATAAGAGAGATCTTTGTTGCTGGGTTTTTCTCCCTCAAGAGGAGGGTTTTCCCAGGGTATCTGCTGTGTTATTTTGTCTGATTTTTGAATTATTTTCTGTGCATTTAATCTGTTCACTTAAAATTTACAGTTTATACATTCAATTTGGCAACAATGAGACTTCATGTTACACACTCTTCCTCAACTCCATTGTCCCATGGATAAGGCACTGGCTTGGTTTTCAACTTCAATCAACACTTCATACACCATCAAGTGGTCAAAAGGACTTATTGTCATGGTACAATGGTTGATCGTGCCTAGGGAAATTTCATTTATGTACTTTAAATCATTAAAGGGTTCTGCTTTTAAGTTGTATTACATTTGCACATAATGAGATTTTATGTAATCCTTTTTTAGAATTAAATTATTAAAAGTGTGCAAAGATATTATGAACCAAAGAACATGCAAAATGCATCTCAGATAGTAAATTGGTGGAAAAAGATGGAACATTCTCATGCAAGCAATTTTATCCTGCAATGTAATAAATTGGCTGGAGAAAGATGTAATAAAATGCTGATTAGTTTTTACTTTCAGAAGAAAAAGACAGCAGATTTAGAAGTTGGTGCCTCTCCAAGAATTGCTAGGTTTTTGAAGATTCTATCAAAAACCGGCAGACTTGTGCTACTTTGTTTGTAATGTTCATATTGATGTCAATGAAATGCAATCTTTAACATAATTGAATTTAACATTGCTTGTGAATGGAGGTGACAATTTTCCTTTTCCAAAATTTGAATTTCAGATTGTCAAATTGAATTTAATCACATCCACTAAGTTATTACTGACTACATGCCATGCTTTCTCTTTCCTTTGTATTTCGTGATGCAAGGGTTTGAAAGGTGGATCCTTGTATCCCCCGCATGTTGCTTTATCTGATCTATGAAGACTTGCGTTTCCATGAGGTTTCTGATGTTCCATTGTGGAAATCATTCACCCATTTCCGTTAATATTAAAGAAGAGACTCAGATCTGGACTAATTTCCACTTTCCTCAGCTACCAAGGTGGTCCTCGGGCATATAATCCACCTAGAGTTTGTCCCCTTCTCTTCCCTTCCATTCTCATCCTTTTTGCTCTTCTTTGTTCCTTTCGTGTTTTCTGGTAAAACATCACACGAAAGTACAAAACCCCCATCCTATGAGGGAGTTGGAAGTCTCAAACAGAGGGAAATCGCCTTGTTGGTGATATTCCTAGTCACATACATATTCGGTGAACAATCAAGAAATCCAATATTAACAAGATTTGGGCAAATTCAGTGTGGATCAAAGGTACCATCATTCTTATTTTCCCAAATACTTAAGATGGCACTGATTGCCTCTGCTCCATGGGGTTACCATTGGCCCAAGTTCAACACCATGATCTACTTCTAAGCTCACAAATAGCAGATGAATATATTTGAACCTTTGTGAGCCATTACAATGATACAAAGTCAAACCACTCTTCTCATCATTTTTGGTTGAGGGTCTCACAGACTTTCTAATAACAACCTGAAAAATTCCAGCATGAAGAAGTCTATCCTCTTTTCCTTCAGGAAGTAGAATACTTCAAAGAGCACCTTGAAAGCTTTCTCTATGACCCTGACTTGGATTTGCAAACAAATCAATGGATATGATGAAGATGCTCCCTTCTGTGGGACTGATTTGAACAAGGATCTTGCATTTGCCTCTCATACATTCAATGGAATCACATATCCTAGCCACACAACTAGATATGTCTTGAAATTTTGGGAGAGTTGAAAGAATTTATGAATCCTAAGTTCAAGACTTTCATTTCAAGAAGATTGATGTTCTAGAACTGACAAACTCACTTATGAGCGCTTCGCTTTTCATGTAGACATGGATAAAAACTTTTTGCATATGCGCAAAAACATGTATGTTTTCACTGCATCCAAGTTGATTCTTCTGCATGTTCTGAGATGAAAAATGATACGCTTACCCCTTTTGTGCTCCCTTCTGACAAATCCACCTCATCCTATAGCAAGCCACTGTTCATAATTGATTTATCTCATATTTCTAAAAGTTACCAATTCCCATTCCTCTCCTCCAGAATAATAAGGGCGGGCTGCTATTTATCAACCTGAAAATGGTTTTTTGTAAACACCATTTGTTTCGTTCCCCCTCTCCCTGTAAATACTTGTTTTTCAGTTTCCTTTGTTTGGTTTAGTTTTCCCCTTTCATGTTCCCTGAATAAAGGAGAGACTACTCTAGTATTCTCGGTTGTTCTTTGCACTAAAAAATATAACTTCTAAACCATTCACTACTTTGCTGTATGGTCATAAACCCCATTTAGTATTAGACCCTGTCACTAGTCAGTATTACTAAAAGAGCTCCCCCACTTTTGACCACTTTCTTTGAAAAATTGTTGCTTTAATTAGTACAAGAGAAAGTATATCTACAGTTTGAGTAGAGATTAGTAGAATTTTGAATGGCAAGGAGCAGTTCACAGAAGAGACAGAACGGCATTTTATGGCAGATTTACACACCAGGAGCAACTTTAATCATCTGGCAAAATACAACATTGTAAAGCACATTTTCCCACATTTGGAAGTGGTTTGGTCATTTTTAAAATTTTGGAGAAATGGAATTCTATAATGCAAAATGGATTTTGGTGTTGTAAATCATTATTTTGCATATCGGAGGTCATTTTGTCATTCTTGTTGTAAAACACATTTTTTGTGAATCAGAGGTCACTTTCATCATTTTATGTTGCAAAGCCTAGATTTGCACATTGATGTCATTTTGGTCATTTGGTTCATGAAAATGTATTGTAAAGAAAGGATTCACTCATTGAGCATTATTTGAGTATAAAAGCATGGTGAATGCATTTCAAACACAAGCAAAGCACAACACTCACAGTGCACTCATCCAGCAACACTGAGAACAGCAGAGAGACACAGGGAGCTGAGCACCTATTTGAAAGTGGACTGTCTTGTATTCAAGTCACTGTATTGTTTTAATGCTCTTCTTTATAAACAAGCATATTCTTTGCCCTAACAATGTGGGACCATTCTCCCATGAGTTTAAATTCAAAATATGGTAGATAAACAAAGGTTAGCACTTTAGGTGTTTTTAAGACATGGGCATGCACACAAACAGGTTGAAGAATGGTGCCCACTTTATGAGACATTTAAAAGGCTAAGTGCTCGCATATATAGAGGTATTTTTCATTTCTAATTCTGCAATGTGGAATTGAACACTTCAAACCCTACTACAGTTCCCTCGTGTCATGAAGTTGTGACCCCCATTGCTCCTCATGCACATGGTACAACATATTTGTAACATTATCTTGTTCAATTAGTTAACGATTTCACAGAAGAGCTAATTGGGTATGTGCTAAATGTCTAGGAAATACACAAGGAAGCAAGCAGAAAGATTCTGGAAGGGGAAAAATTGCTCAGGTTTAGCTCCGTCCCAAGGATTTTCTTTTGAAAGCCTCTGCTTGAGTGGAGGGAATAATGAAGGTAACGATGAAGGACATCAAAATTAGTACAAATTTAGCTGAAAACATCTTTTCATAACATATTCTCTTTTTTGTTCGCCTGCAACTTCCTGTGAAAGTTTAAGAAAAAAAAAAACATAACATTGAGGAGGGCTCTTGGACAAACAAATCAGCCACTCCATGCATAAACTGTTGGAAATATTGTCATTGATGTCAAAAGAAAAAATTACTATCAGAATGATTTAGAAAGGACTGGCTGACCCCCTCATTTGTAGCGCCCAAGTGTAGGAACAAGTCATCCCACTTTAAACAAATAATATGGGACACCTCCCTTTGTAAATTCATCCCTCCATGAAGTTGCCCCTCTCCATGAAGAGGCATCAAGGTATATAATTGGAATGTGAAGTGTGTGTTTGAAAAATGTGATATCATTCTAATAGAAGCAGATTTTTGAAGGAGTACACGTGTGAAAAACGTTGCATCATTTACAAACAGATTTTATAAAGGAGATTCAAATGATCATCATCTATTGAAGAAGCAATATTCAAGAAGGCAAAAGCTTTGTTCATTTGGAGGTTGGTGTCTCCTAATTGAAGAGATTGGTATTTCTTGCTAAGTTGGTGCTTAGTAGTGGGGATTGGCATCTCCAATTGGTTGGTGCCTACAAACTTTTGTAAGGGAATTTTATTTTTGGCTGGATTTGGATAGTAGATCCAAACAGTCTTTCTTTGTGGTTTTCTCTCGAAAGGGTTTCCACGTAAATCTTGTGTTTTTTATTTGCTATATCTTGCATGATTGCTATTATTGTGGTTGTTAAATTTTAAATAAAAGATTATCTTATACTGATTCACCCCCCCTCTCAGTATAAGTGTGTGCTCATCAATTGGTATCGGAGCAATTTCCTTCAAAGATAGTATAATCGCTAGAAGGTAGATCTCGAGAGCACATATGGCTAGTCAAGAAGGTTTCTCCTCAATTAGAGCTCCATTGTTTGATGGATGCGAACTTATCTAATGGCTCTCGGCTTTGATATTTGGCAATCAATAGTAAATGGTTATATAGCTCCAACATCTCCACCGACGGATCAAGTTGGAAAGAAGATTAGTGAAAACTGACAAGTAAAACAATGCAAAAATCATGAATGTTATCTTGTCTAGTCTGTCCAAATTAGAGTTTGTCAAGGTAATGTATTGTGACTCGACAAAAGAAATTTGGGACAAACTTAAAAACACCTATAAAGTTAAGAAGGCTAAGCTCCAAACCCATAGAAGACAATTTGAGAGCTTGAAAATGAAAGATGAAGAAAATATTGCAGCCTAACTCCTTCGTGTGGATGAAATTGTCAAGACCATCAGAGGACTTGGTGAAAAGGTTGAATATTCAATGATTGTGCAAAAAAAGCTAAGGTCTCTCCCCTTAAGATTTAATGCAAAAGTTTCAACCATTGAAGAAATGAAGGACCTAGATAAATTAACTATGGATGAATTGCATGAGATCCTCGCGGCATATGAAATGAGAACTAAAAAAGATAAGTCGTCAAAGCAAGAAGCTGCCTTCAAAGATTCAAAGAAGGTGAAGAATAAAGAGCTTAAATCAAGCTATAGCTCCAGCAATGAATCAAATGCAAAGGTAGCTCATTTTGTGAGAAAGCTTAAGAAAGGATCTGGTAAATACAAAGGTAAGCTACCCTTTAAATGTTTTAACTGTGGAAAAGTAGGACATTTTGCTACTAAGTGTCCACATGCAGAAAATGATAGTAGTAAGGATGAAGAAGATCATAACATAAAGAAAGGGAGCAAACATCATCAATACAAAAAGAGCTACAAACAAGGTAAACATGAAAAGAACTTCCATAAGCACAAGAAAAGCCTCTATTCAAGAAACAAGAGCAAGGAAAGGACAGATCCCATGCTTGTTCAAACAAGCTTTCATGCCCAAAATGAAGGAAACCAATGGTACATTGACAGTGGATGCTCAAGCCACATGACAAGGGACGAGAGCAAGTTTCTCACTTTGAAGGAAGTAAATAGAAGGACAATAAAATTTGGAGATAATGCTAAAGGAAGGATCACTAGAAAAGGTACTCTTAGTCTTGATAATGGAAAGATAAAAACAGAAATGTCTTGTATGTTGAGGGTTTGAAGCATAACCTTCTTAGTGTTAGTCAAATGTGTGATCAAGGACACACCCTCACATTTCATGCTCAAGGTTGTGAGATAAGGAAGGAAAATACAGGAAAAATAGTTGCAGATGCAAATAGAACAGCAAATAACCTATAAATCCTTAGTGAGATCAAGGGAGAAAAATCCTATATGGGACAAACAAATGAAAGCTGGTTATGGCATAGAAGAATGAGCTATATGAATTTTGATAATCTAGTGAAAATCAGCACCAAACAAGTTGTGAGAGATATGCCAAAGATTGCCAAACCTTCAAATACTCTTTGCAAGCAATGTCAGCATGGGAAACAGACAAGAGCAAGCTTCAAGCCAAAGGAGTACTCAACAACAAAGCCATTGGAACTTGTCCATACAGACCTTTGTGGGCCTACAAAAACACAAAGTTTGCAAGGTGAAAGTTTATGTTGCTTATTGATGATTACTCTAGAATGGCATGGGTTACTTTCCTAAACAAATATCTAAAACATTTGAGAAGTTTAAAGCTTTTAAAGACTTGTTTGAAAATGAAACTAGTTTAGAAATCAAGTGTTTGAAATCAGATTGAGAAGGTGAGTTTACCTCAAATGAATTTGAAGACTTTTGTGAGCATCATGGAATAAAGAGACATTTTTGAGCTGCAAGGACTCCAC
Organism: Sequoia sempervirens; assembly: GCA_007258455.2. NCBI lineage: Eukaryota > Viridiplantae > Streptophyta > Pinopsida > Cupressales > Cupressaceae > Sequoia > Sequoia sempervirens. The sequence continues at coordinate 33,303 of VDFB02321495.1, forward strand.
AACATAATGGAGTTGTAGAAAAAGGAAGAATCGAACCATACAAGAGATGGCTAGAAAAATGTTGAATGAATCCAAGCTATCAGACATGTTTTGGAGAGAAGCAGTTAACACATCAATCTATATTCTGAACATGGGGCAAATCAGAGTCAACAACAACAAGACACCTTACAAATTATGGAAGGGTAGACCAGCAACAGCCAAATACTTCAAAAAATTTCAAGAGTAAGTGCTACATAAGAAGAGATGAAGAGGATTTGGGCAAATTTGACTCCAGATCTGATGAAGGCATTTTCTTGGTTATCCCTCAAGAAGTAAGGCTCATAGACTAGGATGCAAAGTTCGTACCTGCAGGCCCCGAACCCAATTTGGGTACGCACCCGGTTCGGGTTCATCTGCGGGTACGTGTTGGGTGCACACAGGGTGTGTGCCCAGCATTATGGGTTCACCAGGGTGCGCACACCCCTGCGAACCCACAATGTTGGGCGCGCACCTTGTGCACACCCAGCATGAACACGAGCAAACCCATGGGCCAAGTCAAAAAAAGTGGGCCCAAACTTGATTAAAAAACTTCTTTTTTTTAATTTTTTTTCCTCCTAACCCTAAAACGGCCCAATATGAGGCCTTCAAACACACATACATTTCATTTTTACCTCTCATTTTGCTCTCACCATATTTTCTCTCCATCTTGGCGTTTTGAAGGGAGGTGATTGTATTCAAAGGAGATTGATTGTGGAGTGCCAAATAGCTTCCACAAAAGAGATTTAAGTGTTTAAGGTATGCATTTAAACCCTATTTTTTAGTCTTTTGATGAATTTTTTCAAGTTTTTGATGGATTTTTTCAAGTTTGTGAAGAAGTTTTTCAAGTATGTTTTTTTTTCATTTTTTTTTATAGATTGCAACAATGGCTAGTAATCAAAGTTCAGTGGGTGGGGAGGGAAGTCAAAAATTCAAAATGATTTAGTTTTACAATTTTGTATATTTCTCTTATTTTTTTGTATATATAATACATATATATACACACACACACACATATATATATACACACATATATATATATATACATATATTTTTTTTTGTATATATATATATATATATATATATACACACACGTACCCATATGCACCCAAACCCCTTAAAAAAAAATTCACATACCCACGTACCGAGTTCTCTTACCCACACCCGTCCCCAAACCCGAACCGGTAACTTAGCTTATAGATGTTATAATAAAAGATTGCAGAAGATTGTAGAAAGTGCCAATGTAAAAGTGGATGAAGCAAGGTATCAAAAAGAGAAATTCCAAGCAAATGATCACCCAAAGGAGTCAATTTGCAAAGAAGAAGATGATGATGATGAAAAAAATAAAATAGAACGAAAAGATACAAAGGCACCATCTAAATTTGTCCAAAAGAATCATTCAAAAAATCTAATTCTTGGTGATAAGGATACTGGAGTATACACTAGAAAAAAGATTAGCAAGTGCATTAGAACATGCAAACCTCTCCTTACTATCCAAAATAGAACCTAAGGACTTTGCAAAAGCAAGCAAAGACAAGCATTGGATTGATCCTATGGAAGAAGAACTAAATCAAATTGAAAAGAATTAGACATGGGAACTTGTTCCAAGACCAAACGATAAGAATGTGATTGGTACCAAGTAGGTTTTTAAGAATAAGTTGAATGAAGATGGACAAGTGATAAGAAATAAAGCAAGGTTAGTTTGTAAGTGTTATGCTCAAGTTGAAGGTAGTGATTTTGAAGAAACCTTTGCTTTTGTTGCAAGACTAGAAGCTATCTTGAAACTTTAAAGTCTATCAAATGGATGTTAACTCAGTCTTCCTCAATGGCAATTTAGAGGAAGAGGCATACATTGAACAGATAGAAGGGTTCCTATTATCAAAAAGTAAGGATTATGTGTGCAAATTTAAGAAAGCACTCTATGGGTTAAAGCAAGCCCTTAGAGCCTAGTATTCAAGACTTGACAAATATCTACAACAAGAAGGCTTCAAAAGATGAATTGCTGATAGTAATCTCTATATCAAGATTGAAGGTGAAAACCAGTTAATCGTTGTAGTTTATGTAGATGACATCACCTTTGTAGGCAGTAGCAACAAAATGTGCAAAGAGTTTTCAAAGGTTATGCAAAAAGAATTTGAGATGTCTATGCTCAGTGAGTTGTTATTCTTTCTTGGTTTACAAAATTTTCAATCTGACAAAAGCATATTTATCTCACAAACCAAGTACATCAAGGTGATGTTGAAAAAATTTAGAATGGAAGATTGTGCACCAGTTAGCACACCCATGGTAACAAGGTGTAAATTAAGCAAAGATGATGAATCTCTTGAAGCAAATCAGACATTGTACAAGTCCATGATTGGCAGCCTACTATATGTGACAACATCAAGGCCAGACATTATGCAAGCAATAGGCATGATAGCACATTTTCAAGCAGCACCAAAAGAAATGTGCAAGTAGTCAAAAGAATATCTAAAGGGCATATTAGACTTTGGTTTGTGGTATCCAAGAGGTGAAGATTTCACTCTAGCAACATATACAGATGCAAATTGGGCAATTAGTGTGGATGATAGGAAAAGTACAAGTGGAGGAGCCTTCTTTCTTGGCAATAGCCTAATGTATTGGTTAAGCAAGAAATAGGCTTTTATCTCTTTATCCATAGTAGAGGCATAATACATAGCAGCAATGTCATGTTGCACACAAGTTCTCTGGATGAAGCACACATTGAAAGTGTAATTTCTCATTTTTTGGTGTTTCTTATTTGGGCCAGTTCAGTGATTTGACACACTATTTTTAGTAAGTGTTATATTTAGTAACTGGACCTGGCAGCAGTGTCGTGTAGGGTTTCCAGCTTGGGCAGTGTTTGGCAGATGTTTGGTGAGTTCTAAATTTTTGGCATATTATTGACTAAAGTCTTCAAAAGGTGATTTTATGACTTATGTTATAACATTATAAAAGACCCCCCACCCCCTACCTAGTTGAGCAACGTTGTTTTAAAAAGGGGGACTATGTATTTCAAGTGGACACCTAGAAAAGAGGTTTATTTATCATTTTTTAAGGCTAATGTTATGCCTCATAAGGTGGGATGCCTAGTTTGGGCTTAATGTCAATTTTAAATAAAAAATCAAAAGCGAAATTTTGGAGGCAAAAAGTTGGACGCCCCTCTTCGGGTAATTTCATATCATTTCATAAAGTGAAATAAGAGGGAAAATATATTCAAATTCAAATGCAAGTTGCCCTAATTCTTCCCTCACTTTATAAATATGAATTTGAGCTCTCATTTGCATATGAAGGATTTGACAACTTAAGGAGACTCTACTAGATTGTTTCCAGAACTTATACATTGTTGGTTGAGTACAAAAACCCTCTCCTTCAGTTGTTGGTTGGAGTGATTCTACCTCAGGAATCACAGTTGCTTTCAGAAGACTGATCATTCTAAAGTTTCTAATATGAAGATTTTCTTAGTGTTTTGATGTGGGTTTGAAGATTTTGGTGTGCTTGCTGATTTGCTTTATTTGGGTGATGATTAGAGGTGTTAAAGATGCTTTAACAAAGGTCTGATTTACATTTCCACAATTCTAGAAACTCACTTTTCACAGTGGCTGGAAGTGCCAAATTGTTCATAGCTCCGTAGGTGATTGAGGACTCATTCTGGGTATTGTTGCAAAGGAATCCTCACAGCTGGGCGCCACATTTCAAGTATTCATTTGCAAGTTTTGGTGGACTTCTGATTTTAGGGAGCAAATCAAGCCTCCTAGGGAGCTGTGCCACTTGGGAGTTGTGCATAATCAGGTCTGTTGTTGTATAGACCTGCAATCTGCCTTCTACAGCATTCATGCAGCTGTCCATTGAAGATTAAGAGCTTTGGTTGGTTGGCCTACATCGCAGCTTGGTTTGGGTGCATCATTGGAATGTATTGCTGCTCATTTTATGTCTGTAAGAGCTTCATTTGGGACTGTTATCAGGTCTGCAAATTATTTTAATAAGTCTGGTTTCACTGGATGTTATCATCAATATATGTTGTAATGATGCAATATGAAGATAATGCATTTTCATGGTTGATTTCCTTCATTGATATGTGATGAATGAATGTCATGTTATGTTGCAAACACTTGAATGCAGAACAAACCCGCACTTCATATTACACTCAGCAAATCAAATCAAAAAAATCAGGGGTGGGCATTACAGAAAGACATTAAGGTAGAATATGATCATTCAATTTCAATACTTTGTGACAACACTAGTACAATAAATATTTCAAAGAATCCTATTATGTACTCTAGGAAAAAGCATATTTCTATCAAGTATCATTTCTTAAGAGAACAAGTAGCAGATAAACATATCAAGTTGGAATACATTGCCACAAAAGAACATATCACATATATTTTCATGAAGCCCCTTCCAAAAGAGACTTTTGAGTGTCTCAAGCAGAAATTGGGAGTGATATCTTTTTCAGCCAATCACTAAGTTCTTGAGGAGAAGCACGAATTCAAGATCTTAGTGATTGGCTGAAAAAGATATCACTAAGTTGTGAATGCTTTATAGTCAAATATATTATCCTCAAAGTGTTAACAGACAAAAATGAAGAGATCAAAAGGCCCTAGAGATTGTATGGCAGAGCTCTAAAACATTTGGTGCATCTTCCCAGATTTTTGCATCTATATTTCCTACAAGTTGTGGGCCTCACAATGGTTTCTACTTTGATCAATAACACAGGCGAACATGACTTGCACAAATCATTTTATATGGACCATAGAAACTGATTCCCGATATCAATATGTGAATTCTTCTTTTAACAAAATGGGCAAGATTATTCATTGTGTAAATAAGGATGGCCATGTTAATGCTCTCTACTCAACACCATCTATTTACACTGATTTAAAGCATGAAGTAAATGAATCATGGCCTCTTAAACTTGATCACCTTTTCCCATTTTTAAAATTCCTATTGGACTGGACAGATCACAAGTAGGCCAGCTCTAACTGAGTAATGTTCGAAAACTGAGTGGATACTACTTGGCTGCAAGGCTTGAATTTCTTGTTGGAAGAATCAAACTTAGACAAAAATACAGGAGTTCTCAGAGATACTTCAGCCATTGCACGATATTAGAATAATATTTTTCTATTTGTGTTGTTAATGGTCATCCAGTAGTTTCTAACTTCGTCTCTTGTTAACGATTGTTTCTTTTAGAAACATTGTCTTTGTATTTCTATTTAAGGAGCCTTCATCTCCTCTGTCTAATGAACAACATCGATTATTTGAACACACAACATCATCAAGCTGCTTCTGGAACTGCACTACTACATGTGACAAACAATTATGTCAAATACCGATTCATTGGAGCTACTATTTATCGGCATATATAGGTGTACCATCAAACAAAATGCCAACGTCTGGCTTGTATTCACTACTTCAAGTACACCAGTACCAGCAGTAATCATTTGAGCAAGGTAATTTGAGATTGACACCTTCTTCTACAACTGGATTGTTTGCTCATCTATAAAACCATGGGACGAGAATTAAAATAAAAAATCTATACAATAACCTTATATCTGGTATGAGTCAGACACCAGGAGTAAAACAGATAACCAACAATCTGGAGCATCATTGTCTACTAGGAATGTATTCGAGTTGTTTGATAGTCTTCATCTTTAAGAAGAAAATCAACAAAGAGATAATGTTTTGGTGATGTCAACTTCATCCCCCTGTGACTGGAAGTTTAATACAGTCTAAAAAAACTCTTATCCAGAATTGCAAATATAGAATGTGTCTTACATGAAACAACATCTGACTACCACTCACAAAATAAAGCACAAAACGGAAAAAATTTAAGCCCACTGTGGGTAAAGGAACATAACAAGATATTAATACAACCAGAGGTAAATGATCACAACTAATTGAGCATTCCTGATGGAAATTTTCTTCATTTTCTGTTGCTAATTAGAGCTCATCAATGATAACTCAGTTTTCATAGCCCAAAGCATATTTCTCTTGATCCATAAACAGAGAGGATACTCCTCACACTGCCCTTAGAAAGGGATATACAGAATAATGCCTCTTCAAACCCTCAATACACACTTCAACCACCTCTAATGGCTGTCAAATCAACATAACAGCGTGCATATCAAGGAAAACAATTTATAGCATCTCAGCAAATTAAAATGACAATTAAGACTCAAACATAACAGGTGAACAATCAAATTGCCCTAGAGAAAACCCAATGTTGGGTGAAAAACACTTGCTCTAGAGAGAAAATGTTGATTGCATTCGTTGTTCCACTATCAAAATTTTGATTACAAATGTTTACATTGCCTCCACAGGCTTCCACAGCTAATTTGGAGCTCCTAACACACCTGCAACACTACTCTCATCATGAAACTATCAACAACACACTTGTAGCAGTCAAAAGATGGGCTAAGACCAACATAGAATGAAAGCCAACCCTTTACAACTAATGTACAATCAATACATGACCTCCCCTGAGTCTACTAATCTCGAAAAATGAGAAATCGACAAAGATCAAATAATAAAAACCCTTCACATTCCACATTGTGTCTGAGATTTGGCAAAATCACCACTTCCACTGAGGGAAAACACACTCCCCATGGTATTTGGCAAATTTGCTGCCTGTGCAAAGCAGTGAATTTGCAAAAAGAAGTTTTCTAGCTCATTCTGATGTCTGCAACTTTCACCGAAGACTTCCAGAGATGTCCCAGACCATCCCTGGTCATACCCAGCTATCTTTGCAGCTCCAATTACAAAACAATCCACCAAGAGTGACGAACTATCCCTTAGCTCCTCTCAGCACTCCAATGAACATGAAAGAACATGACCCCAATGGTCCAAAAGGTTTTGACCAGATTTTTTGGTTCATCTCTACATGGCTTACATGGTGCAGATCTAATCCATTGTACCCAACAAAAAATGATGCACATGCAGTTGTGTAGGTGCAAAACTTGCACATCACCCAAAAAAAAGATATTTGCCCTTTCTTCTCACTCTAAATGCATTTCATGCATTCCCTTGAAGCTTATTGCTCTCAATTGAAAGAACAGACTCTGGAAGCTAGTCCTGCCCTTCCATATCCCAAGCCTACACTAGCTGAAACAAGTAAGAGCATTTGACGTTTTCCCTCTATAAACCACATAACACTCCCACTTTATGTAGAAGAAGAATGGTTAGAAACCTTTTTCATTATATGCCAATAATAATGACATTATTAGGTAGTGGGTCCAACACACCCTCTTTATGTAATAAACAAATATCAAAGTATTGTTCTTTCTAGTTTTTAAAAATCTGGGTAATAATTAAATTTAACTATTTACAGATTTCAGATTAATATTTATTATTTAATATTTTCAGATCTAAAGTTTCTCTGGGGTTTTTACAGAAAATTGTTTTCTTGTTTGTTTCTAGAGCATTCTCAGACTTCATATCTTACATTATTTTATTTTTCCAGTAATCTTATTCTCAATAATATCCAACAGTTTTAGACTCAGCTTCTACTTCAGTTTCATATTACTGTAAGGTTTACAGCACTTACAATTACAACAGATTCTTTTTGGCTGGGTTGATATCAGGTACTCAAGAAACTGTGCCCTAGGGGCAAAGGTAATTATACCCAGCAACAATCAACTTGAAGAACCAAGGCTGGTGCTTCATATACCGCATCTTGTCTATAAACCTTAAAAGGTAAAACCTCATGAGGCTACCACCATCTTAGAGGTAACATGTGCACCAGAAGTTGCCTTACCCTCAATGATCCAGGCAAGTTTGAGGGTATCCCAATGTACTTTCTGCATATTTTTGCCCAGTAATTATGATTCTCCAGCCAGTGTATGCAAACATGAATGATGGTCACAAGTAATTAGAAAATTACGAAGACCCCAGCCTTATCACAATCCTATATCATATAGCCCTGACAAATAAAATACTTATACAATGGCTACATTATCGATTAGCTAACAATCAAAGTCATAACTACAACATTAACTGGTAAAGCTTAAAAAACTCTCATGTTCAAGTCTTTTATCTTAAATTTTTAGGCACTTATAAACATTGGCTGCCATGCCATGAAGATATACCAAACAATTTGCAAGTGTAGTGTTTTGATCCTAGAAAGCTTGAGCATACACAAGGGCCCATATACACAGGAAATTTAATCCATTTCAGAGAACCAAAATCAATACACACAATTTGAAAGCAGAGTAATGTTTTTCTCCTTGAGTATACGATTACCCTTCAAAATTGGCATAATATAGATGTATCCATCAATTCCTGGCGCACTAAAGAAAATGATAATATGGAAATGGATTTGTGTGTTCAGTTTTCACCAGTTTCACTGAAGAGTTCAAATGGTTGTTCCGACATACATGACATGTGAAAAGGGAATGAGACAGTGTGCAAGTGATGAGCGAGCACAGTCTATTACACTAGCATTAGGTTTAGAATCTGTCTATTCTAGAGATAACATAATGATAGAGAGAGAGAATGTGGATAGAGGATAAAACTTCCATTCGTGGGTGCGTTGATTTTTAGAAAAGTGATATGTGAAAACTTTACGGAGTCCGATTTTGTAACCTAACGAGGCGTTAGAGGTGAATTTAGCTACTTTTTTTTGTTGGTGGCGTGGGCGGGAGAGGGCAGTTCAATTTTATTTTGACCATCGTTTTGATGGGAGTTCTGCATCAAAATCTTCTATTCTATCCCTTAAAGCATTCGTGGGAATAAAATTAAAAAAGAAAAGGGAAAAAAGAGCAGAAACTGACCTAATCTCAACGTGGGCACCAAGTGCTTGGAGCCCTCTCAAATGCAGGTCTATAGGCCTCGCTCCAATATTACAGCCTCCGGGAAGAGCCACGTGTGCCTCACCATGTCGAGCCAGCAGAGGACCTATGACCAAAAAACTAGCCCTCAGCTTCCTCACCTCATCTGAGCATGGCTCCACACTATTAATACAATCTGTATTAACTACAACTTCTGAACCTGATCTCTTTACCTCCACCCCAATAGAACGAAGGAGCTCCATCATGGTTCTAGTGTCATGGAGATCTGGAATCATCTGCAGAGTTGAAATACCTGCTGAACACAAGGCTCCAGCCAAAACAGCCAAGGCTGAGTTCTTAGCACCACTGATAAGCACATGCCCAGACAATGTGGCTCCTCCACAGACCATCAAGCTGTCACGTGGTAAAACCATTGCAGAAGGCCTTAAGGTCTCATCTGAGGAATGGTCAGTCGGGTCTCTTGTTATGCCAATGGATTTCAGTGTCGACGCCAGAACCGTGGTCAGAAGTCGTCTGCTTTTCTTCCTTTTAAGAATCCCACCAAGTTTCCATGCGGGTCTGGATTGATCATAAAACCCAGATTGAACGCCGTTTGGCAATGCAGGCATGTTATTTGAATGTATTGGACATGTGGAGGACAATCCAAGGAATTGCATCTCTCTCTGGACATAGATAAAATGTGAGCTGTAGATTGATGTGACGAGCATAACCATTAGATATAATGTGAATTGGAGATTGGTGCACCATGCATAACCGTTAAGATAAAATGTGGGTTGCAGATTGATATACCGAGTATAACCATAATGCCTGTGAGTTTTTTAATTCATCGCCGCATTGCTCCCACTGCCGTTGAATTTTGGTTGATTGAATACCAACCAGGATTGAAATAAGAATAGAAAGAGAGGACAATGGGGCACGAGAACAATTGGTACAGCTTCTTGTCTTTGCCCTTGAATTTTTGCTAGGGAAGAACAGTAGATATATGACAAGAAACTCAATGCGACAAGCTTTCTTTGGAGCTGATATCCTCTGTCAAAGGAGGCTTAAAGGACTGCGAAGGGATTCTCCCTAAAAAAGACGGCATTTTTTACTCAAATTTGTAGGACCCACTCCGTTGGAGCACAAATGAGAGTAGCGTGGCTATGGTGTTTCCCCTGCTTATACCTTTCCCATGATTAAAATGGAAAATGCTCATTACACATCATTTATTTTCTATACCTTGCCTCATAATTCCGGAGGCAAGGAATCAATGGATATAATTAAAATGTGAAGGGGTAAAATATGTGGAATGGTGAAAGATTTGTTTGTGGGGGGCTGGTAAATATGTGGAATGGTGAAAGATTCAGTTTTTAAAGTGTTTTGTTGGTTAGAGTTAGGGAGTTTTTTATTTCACAAAGAAAAGTAGATTTATAATGGTTGTTAATTATAATTAGAAATCTAGTAAGTTTGAGATGTTACAAATGAAGTAATAAAGGTGATAGAATATTATATTTGAATTTCTAATTTAGGTGGAGATAATGAAGGATTGTCATCAAATTTCTTGTAGATTAAAAAATCCAAAAGCATTCTCTTCACTTTTCCTTTCTATTTTGACTTATTTTGATAGGATTGTTTTCAGCTTAATGACTAATGTAGAAGTAGTATATTTCAACATAAAAGTTGTTAAAAAAACTTGAAATTAACTTGATTTCACCTTCACACATTTTTTAGGGATGAATCTTGATTCTCAACTTGTTGATATGTTATATTAGGTGAAATTTATAGGCATAAAGTAAAAGTTTGGCAAATAACTTAAATCTAACATGATTTTATCTACATATATCCCTTGAGACAAGTCTTGATTCTCATCTTATACATTTGTTATCTTGATAAAATTTGTGGGCACATAAGTAACCCAAATCAATTTCATGGAAGAAGAAATGACCTTTAAATATTCAAATTTAAATTTAAATTCTAGACCCTAGGCAACTCTCTCCAACTAGTTGTTACTTGCCAACTTGAAAGAAAAATTTGTTTAACTTATTTTCTAGGGTGATATTAACAACAAACTCTAATTCACTTTCAATAACCAAGGAAGCAATCAAGATACATCCATAGCATCACAAACCATTAGTTTGCATTGTCATCTTACACATCGACATCCTAAGCATCATTGCATGTTTGTTTGTTGCCATCAATCAAAGTACCTATTGACAAATTTTGCCACCTTTGCTATCCTTTGTTAATTATATTGATTTGAGAAATCTAAATATGAGAACAAGCCTTCTAGATTTCTAGGATTACCTCCATGTTAGGACTTAGGGTCTTAAACCCTAAACCCTAAGACTATATGTTTGGTGTGTGTCACTTTTGTTTTAATCCTTCAATAACCTGTCAAACCCATCGCTATCCACTTAAGTTGCAACCTAAATCTTTCGTTGCATACATTACTAGCCCCTCCTTCTTAGCAACCAAGTGATTCAATTAAATGTGCATGCATATATAAAACACTTAAGGTATGTACTCTTGAAAGAGAGGTCACAAGTTCAAAATCCTACATGGGGTAAGGTATGTACAACTCATATTGTGGAGCACAAGTTAGGTGTCTCCCTCATATTGGGAGTACGAGGAGTCCCATATACTGTAAGTCATCTATAGACCCAAAAATAGACCAACTGGTATCGTGGACTATAAAAAGACCTTTCCTTTCCTTAAGTTCCTCACAAAGTCGCCCCTATACGTTAGGTTGTTGTATACATGTCAAGCCTTCATTATGTCACATAGCTTAAGTCTATTGTGACTTCACTCCATGAGCTTGGGATTGGGCTTAAAATGTGACACCATGCCTACATGTGTCAATCTCTCATTGCATCGTGCACACTCAGTTCATCACAGCTTTAACCTTTTCAATGCTCCCTAAAAGTGAGATGTTGTGCATGCATGCCAAGTATATATTTTTTATTGTGTTGCATACGGTCTTCACATCGCAACTTATCCTCATGGGCCCAAGAACAAACTTGCGATGATGCACTAGGTTGTCGTGTGTCCTCTTCTCAACACCTTCTTTCAAGAGCCTAATGGTGAAGGTGGATCTAGTATAGGTGTCAAATTATTATTGTGTCGCAAAGTTCCTTTGTATCACAAATTTGTGTTCAATGATAAGTGTGCCAACCATGAAAATGCGCTAGCTTGGAGGTGATCCACGGTCCAAGTTTAAACTTTCAAATGAAGATTTATAACCAATATTCAAATTTAACAATCGACTAGTGGTATTTGTGTGAATGACTATCTACAAACTACAATGCTCGAAATTGATGATTCTAACTACTCCAGATACAATTCTCTTGAGCCCACAACTCCTCCATGGTGCCACCAATGCTCGCCCATGCCTCCAAGGTCAAATCTATGCCACCATATCACATTAAATGCTCTATACTAACCTTTATGTCAAAATAGAGTGTCCATGACCACCTTTGTAAGGCATTTTGTAGAAGATTTCACACTCTTCATCACATGTCATCATTTCCCAAACATGTCCATGCCTTCAAAGATGTCTCTTCATAGTAGCTTTTGGAGATGATGTCTCTTCTATGTTTGTAGAGTAGATTTTGGAGATGATGTCTCTTTTATGCCTACAGAGTAGATTTTGGAGATGATAGATGTCTATGTCTCTATTTTCTACGTTGGTAGCTTGGGTTAGGGTTTTTGTTATGCTTTAGTGTAAAAGCAATTTTTGTAATAATAAACTTGGGTTCTTCTCCTATTCTCCAATAGACACTTGTGCTTTTTTTTGCATCTCTACTACTATAACTAGGCTTCAAGACTCTGAATTAATGAAAAGTTGTATATTTCTCCTCTCTTTTATTTTTTTGTGTTGTGCATAAAGATCTCGCCTTCATTTGTGAGTGCACATGTTCTCTATTTTGTGTGCTTGTATGTTGTGTTAATATTTGTTTGTAGGGTTAGTCATAGAATGCTTCTTCCCTCTTAGCATTCATCAAACCCTAACCTTCACATAAGCTCATAAGGGTTAGTAGAACTAAAAGTGTGTAAGTTTCTTGACATCTACATTGCTTATTTATGCTAAAATAAGCAAGAAGAAACACCGTTTAATCTAGGTGCATCACCACCCCTTTGTTTTTTGCATTCCTCTCTCTCCCTCTTTTCCTTTGCATGTTATTAGTAGTAGGACTAGTTTAGAGTT
>VDFB02321496.1:0-17385 GCA_007258455.2 Sequoia sempervirens
TTAGTCTCAAATTTGTTAATTTGAAGAGTTATCATGGGTTATTCTACTCACCCTTCAGTTGTATTTCTGGAACGAAGTAATTATGAGTCATGGGCAAAGGGCATACTTACACACTATAGGTGGCTTAATATTTTGCCTTATTTGTATGATCTCGTACCTGAACCAGCAACTTCAGAGGGAAAACTAGCTTGGGATATCATTAGAAATCACATAGTAGGAGTTATTTTGTCTAGTGTTGATTTTGACACTGTGTGGGCTATATCGGGCATTGATTGTCCTCACTCACTTTGGACACGTCTTTTGGAGATCTATGGAGACCCCAGTCTTTCTCCATTCCCATAGGATCCTGCTTCAGATTTTCTTGTACCCATTGGTTGGAGAGAGAACACACCTTTTGATCATGATACTTTAAAGGAACTTCAGTATTTAGACACCCTTACATATTCTGATGAATCAGAGGATTGTCTCACAGTTCCTACTCTTCAAACTAAGATTATACATGTACCTCCGGCATCATCTCCCTATTGTTCACGGTCGGTTGATAATTGCCTCTTCTTTGGCTCTATTGATTCATCTAGCGGGACATCATACATCTTTCAGACATGGCTACTTGGGATTCTTATCTTGCAGGCATTTCGTCTTTGTTTGTAGAGTCCTATATTGCAGATTTGGAGGATTACTTTGAGGATTTTCAGCTCCTCTTTGTTGACAACCATATTCCAGCTATTAGCCCACCAACATCTGTGCATTTAGAGGTTGTAGTTTTTGAGTCTTTAGTTCAGTTTGGATTTGACATCTTTTGTTTCAGTTCAGATAGAGAGATTCTTCAACATCCTATCATGGCACACATCTTGAGACATTTTGGTTCTTCTCTCTTCACAGGGTTTCTTCATCTTCATCCTTTGGATCCATTTCTTCCCAAGGGGAGGAATATTATATGCCGCTTCAGGATCTCTTTGGATTCTACCTCGGGGCATCCATATGCTCGTGTGAGGAGTTTCTTCATTGTGGGGGCCTTCTAGTCTCTTCTTTTTTTCTCCTACTTCTGGAGACCATTGTACATGTACTTATTTGATAGAAGTTGTCATGGGGGTCTTATGTTATCCACCTCCTATCCTTACGTTATTAGTGCATTTATTTCTTTCATCTCTTTTTGGAGTAGAGTTTTCCCCATGAGGTTTTCTCTATTTCTCCACTTTACAAAGATTTGGTTGTATTCGGGTACCTAATTAGGCCTAGTTGTTGGGACCCAAGTTTTCTTCCATGCATTGTAGTTACCTTTGCTTTCTTGCACATGTTTGTAGGCGCATACATCTTAAAGGGGGTGTTAGAGTAAAGGTTTTAATTTAATCATGTTGATTAAAATTACCTTTATTCCTCTCTTAAGATTTCACTTTAGTTGCATTTTGTGACATTTAATAATTATATTAATTATTAAATGTCTACCTATTAGGGTTTCTTTTAGGGTTGCACAATATCCTTTTATAAGGATTCATCATTGTAATTTAACTCTCTCGGATGAATACATTTTCAGCTTCAGGCACGCATTTTGTTTTGTCTCCATCTCTTCTTTCGTGATAGGTTATTTGCATCTCGCGGTGATCTTGAGATTACTGTGAAGTTGGCTTTCTCTCAACTTCGAGGTTTCTTCAACTGCTCATGGACTTGCATATTCTTTTCTGTATATGTTTCAAACCTTTCTTTAGACAAATCTAAAGGTTTACTCAATAGATGTTGTGCATATAACTCCAAGATTCTCTCATCAACTTCATAATCCATTGGCATAATCTAGATGTTTCTAGGTTATGTTGCTTCCATCAAGCACTGATCAATATCCACCATAAAACATATTTTATCCTCCTACTTCTTCACAATAGAAGTAGTAATTCTTTCGCTTCCTTGCATTACATTTTGAAAGTTCTTGAGATATCCCCGGATTGCAGTTTTCTTGGCTTGTAAATCACCAAGGCTGAATAACATATCTCTAATATGAACATCTACAGGCTTATTACCTCTTTCCCAAAACACTTTCCCAACTCCCAGAACTTCATTCATGAAATAAAAGAACAAAAACAGTAATAGATTACCATATTTAAAGGTATTCTTCTTGTCTTTCTTAATCTTACCAAGATTTTCCATAAGCTAACCTTGAAGCAATTCACATAAATCATACTTTGCATTCTCCTTTACCATCTGATATGCTACATATATGGCTATACTGGATACAAAATTTTCTTGGCTAGAGTGATATATCTTGTAACCAATGACCATCGAGGAAAATTTCACACCCACATCAATGATATTATCAATTGTCATCACTCTTCTATCAAATACCGAACCAGTTGCATTAGTGATTGTTTGATTTTTCATAGACTTCAAAATTGGCAATCCACCAGAGGAATTTAAACTTGTAACAACACTTATAGCTTCTTATGTAATCTTGAAGGGTTGATTCAACCACATAAATTCAGCATGAACTTGAATCAAGATATACTGGACCCATTCGTTTTCATCAAACACAAGGAATTTCACAATTTACGTGAATTTCTTCTCCTCTAGGGTTTTAAATTCGAGCTTAACACAAAAATCCTCTCCAATAATGTGCTTGGAATATAAATTCAGCAAATATGAGCTCCCTAACTCCTCAATATTAGCATGAATGTGTGCCCTAATGTCTTCAATATGTAAAACGTCGTACGTAACAGATGAAAATGCACCCAAGGGCTTGGTCTCAACAAACTTGAAAGGATGCCACTTGAATTTCAAACAGGGTCTATCCTTGACTTCAACTACCAATGGAGTAGCCATTTTCACAAATTCATAGGTTTACAATTTTTCTCAATAAATACCTTTTTTCCATATTAGGGTTTGAACTTCGAATTTCCTTCGCACTTGAATTCTCCCAAATTTCATCAAAGTTCACTTCAGAGCTCTTCAAACTTCTTCTTCTCAAAATGCAAAGTGACAAATGAAAGATAGAAATGACTTTATCATTTGCACACCTAACCTTTTTGAAGTAATAAATTATTTTTCCCTAACTCATTCAGATACCATGTTTCCATACATTGTAAAGGATAACTCTTCTGTGGACCTTCAATTCTGCATAAACTCTCTCCAATTGTTCAATAGCATCTGTAGATCATCAATGCAATCACTAAACTTATCCACATCTTGGTGTCCATTACTGACAAGGGTTTGAAAGATTTTCTTGACACCTCCCCCTAGGCTAGAGGCCTTAACCTAATTCTTGGAGGAATTACCAGAAGCTGATTCTGGTGCTGGCTCATTTTCTACAATAGAGGGACTCTTCTTTACCCATGTATTCTTCATTTGTGTCCTGATCTGATCTGTAGTTACTTTCCCTTTTCCTTTTTCATCCTTCTACATATTTCTTCTCTGATTTACCAAACCTCTTCTACAAAATCTAGCAATATGAATAGTTTTATTGCAATTGTAGCACACCACATTTCTTTTTCCAGACCAGTTGTTCCACTGAATTTCTCTTGATTTTCACTAGTTAGAAATATGGCCAAATCTATTGCATGTATAACATCTAACATCTCTATAAAAATTGTTCATCACATTTCTGCATTCATTTGACTTATGACCATACTTGTTACATTTAAAGCACTAGCTAGAGAATGATGGACCACTTGAATTCATTCTACTTTTGCATTAAGCTGCCATATGGCCAAATTTATTGCAAAGATAACAATTACCATTAAACCTTTGAGCATTAGGTTGTCTTACCGGATACCTTCTAATGTTGTTCATCTAATTTCCTTGTCTAAATCTCCTTTGTCCAGATCTAGAACTTTCTCCTCTCTCATATCCAAGACCTCATTTGTCACCATCAATCCTCTGACTTTTAATCAGTTCATCAAGCTTGGATGAGCTAATCTTGAACTTCTCCTTGAATTAATTTAATGTAGCAAGTTCATCTCTGAGATCAATAATGTGCTTTTCAAGCACTTCCTCATTGTGTATGGATTGTTCTAACTCAAGTTCCAATTGAATGAATCCATCAGTAATTTGACTACATTCTTCAGATTTCTCTTTCAAGGATTGGGAAAGATTTTCTTCATTCTTCTTCCTATCTTCAATTTCCTTAGTCATCCTGATCATAATAGATTTCATCTCATGCTTTAGAACTGCATTATCCCTGGAAAATTTTTCACATTCTTCTGTCTTTTCCTTTAGGGCTTGACTCAGGTTATTCATCTACAATGCGTTTATTGTCTTCTTGCTTGATTTGATCATAGAGTTTCCTTCTCTTCTCTATGGACTTATTGATTTTTTCTATCAATGACTCAATGAATCTCTCAGCATTCATGAGATTTTCTTGTAATTCCCAAACTTCAAATTTTTCCTTATCAAGATCATCTAGGGCCACCATAAGTTTTTGAAGACTGCTTGAATCCATTGAAACACTTTCCAAGATATTCCCTAAGCTTTTAAACTTCTTCTGAGGAATTGAGCTTTGATACCATTTTTTGGAATCAAGCAACACTAAGAGGGGGGGTGAATCAGTGTTGTGTAATTTTTAACTTTATTAATCTGATCCTTAAAGTGCTGATAACATTTAACCAAAAGGCATGCATAGATAAACAACCAACATAACACAAGTATTTTTGTTTTGAAACCTATTAGGGGAAAACCATATGGAGATTAATCCACAATAGCTTGGTGGAATATACCAAAGAAAAATTTTACAAATGAGAATGACTTCTGTATTTATAGGAACATATTGTCAAAAATCTAAATACTACCTGTACTTGAATATCAAATATCTTGAACTATAGCAGTACTACAAATTCTCATTTCTGCCTAGTTAGGCTCTAACAATCAATTAGTGGGACCTTTTGACCAATTTATGTTTTCTTGTTTTTAGCCTTCCAAATCAGCAAATGAAATCCTTAATGCATAAGTGAAACTATGCATAATTGCTCTACTGACCTTCTAACATTTGCAACATACATCCACTCTCATCAAACACACACCAAAATGATATAATCAATCACTTATATATATCTACTACTTAGGATTTAATCGCCTGTGTCAGCCAACAAAATAATAAATATTCACAAACAGTCGGCTCAAATCATCAATAAAATTCAATGCACATCCACAAGAGTCCACCACAAAATAGTGAGGACCCAAACGAAAATATTTGAATAGAAAACTATTTTAAACAATAACTCCTCAAATGTCTGTGACACACTATATTCACCAAGTCACCTTTCATGTTCAATATTGAACAAAAAATTAGTTCATTGGACCTTCGTCTTTCACCCAAATTGACATGAGGTACCAAGATTCACATAAACAGCGCTGAACAATACTCCTAAGATCCAATGTTGTGCACAACAAAATTGTATGAATTGGTTAAACACAAATTCAATTAAAATGTGTTGTTTTAACTTAACAGATAATCATTGATCTTCAATCTGTCTACCAGTATGAGTAAATGATGATGTGTGGATCTACTAACTAGCAAGGGTTTCCATCAATGAAAGCACCATAAAGCATGTGTAGTGTCTCTTTCCAACAAGTTAACCCACAAATCTATTCGAAATGTCACAATCAATAATCTATTAATTTAAAATTTGTTCTAACAATCACACCCAACCATAAACATTTGCCTAGCAAGGGTAACATTCACATCCATCAATTTCCAACGATGATTCCTTCACTAAGATGGCATCTTATTTCCTTAGATTGCTACAAACTTCTTCAAAACATCACACCCAACAAAGATTCCCCTTCACATCCCTTATGTTTATCAACGGTAATGGATTGATTATAATATCTACAAATCCTCCAATCAACACACAACTCTAATGCACAAACCCCCAACAATTAACAATAAACTTCCTCAAGTTATTCAAGCATGGTGTCCAAGGTCTTCATATACATATTTGCAAATCTTCAAATAATTTTTCTTGCTTGCAAGACTTCACAAATTACGAGAATCTCCAATCATTATGTGAAACCTATACAATTTTACCAAATATTTCAATTGGCAACATTTAGGTCACAAGAAATCTCTATATAAAATTTCTCTGTTTCAGTGTTCAACACAAGCGTATATTTTGGATAAATTTATCAAAAATCTAATTTACACAATTGTAACTCTGAAAGGGTCACATAGTATTAACCAAGAAAAATCTTTCACCACCATGGCTAATCTTCTCAAAGAGGGTTTTCATCCTCGAGAAGGTTGAGATGAATAGAGTTCAATTCCACATAACCAAAAGGGTTTCACAAAAGGAAATTAAAAATTTTGCATATTCAAATGAGCTCCATGAATCACCTTTTATACTTTTCTACTGAACTTTCTAGAAGACATATTTTAAAATGCACTTTTAATTAAATAACCCCTTTTTGACTCTAAAAGACTTTTTTATGAAGAATAAATATATTTGATGAACAAGGGCCCCACCTTTTATGTTTCCATAATTAAAAACTTTAAATTCTCTTTCCAACGACTTATTGCACTAAGATGCTTTTTAAATTATTTTAATAAAATTACGCAACCTAGAAAAATAATTAAATTAAATCCAACAATACATTTGAGTTGTAGAAACTATTGGTAAGCATCAAAATCGAGAACTAGCCATATTTGAATGATATCTATGAGAGTAATGAAAATTAGGGCCGACCGAATGACTTACTATAAATAGACACAGTCTCCAAGAATCTTGGAGAACACACCAAAAGCCAAAGATCGCTTTGGAAAGTGTCATAGGAGTCCTCAAGACCAATTGAGCTCATTTGCAACATCAAATATCCCTTCTAACAAGGTTGAAAATCACCAAGAAAGCATGAGCTAGCTACAATACTAAAGTGACTAAAAATGGGGACATTACACTTGCATAACAAACAATAGCCAAGAAATTAAAGGTATTCTTCTTATTGTTGTGTAGAGTTGTAGGTCTAAAATTCTTAAAGCCATATCTTATCCCAAGTGCCAAGGGTGTCGAAATTAGATAGAAAAATACAAACTTATGAATGGGTTGGGCATCAATGGGCCAATTTACTGAGGTTGGTAAAACATCCTCCAACTTTTGGCTTTGCTAAACCAAGGGGGGATTCCCTAAGGTGTTGTGTTATATGTAACTATACGAAATAAAAATTCACCTTGGCACAAGTCATACCTAGTGCTTAGTATGCCCTTATTAAGGTTGTTACTATGTATTTGTATGTTGGTTTAATAACTCAAGGTATTACACCTTATTAAAATAGATAACCTACCAGAAAAATTATCTAAGGATGTGATTTTTTATATCCTTTAATGTTGTTATACACATTTATAGGTGGTAGTTGGAACACACTTAATCAACATAGTCTTAAAAAGATGTTTAAATTAGATTATTTTGGGTCTATTGGGGTGGTGGGAGGGTGCTTATGTCTAGTTGGGCAACAAAGTCATATATTTATACAAAAAGATATAATGATTGAAACCATTTTTGATACCTTAACGAAGATATCATTGAAGACTATATCTATCCAACTATTTATGTAAACTAAGTTCTACACATACATATGAAAAAAGGAGTGAAATTGTAAAATATTAAAATGAGTCTACTTAGTAATCCATGAGTAGACTTGTACATTTCTCTATTTATCTTGAAAAGATGCCTTAAAATCTTCACAAGGATTTTATAGTATTCTGGTTGGCCAACTAATCAACAATATATCTAAAAATGTAGACCATATGCATGGAGAAAATCTATATCAAATATGAAAATTATTATTTTTAATAAGATGTTACAATAAACTTATTACCAATTTGGGATGAACTTAGATTGTTATAATGCCAAAATATTTCTACCTTGTGCTAGAAATTCAAACCTTAAGGCTTTGCTACAATATTTTCTTCTCTCTAGATCTATAACATTTTCCTCCATCCTTCTTTGAACAATATAATTTGGCCTTAAATATCCCCTTTGTAAAGTCACATAACCTCAAGAAGAAGTGTGACTATGCAAGGAACCCCCCAAAGTCTACAACTTTCAAGAATTTCTAGAGATGCCTATACCTCAAGCATCACTCTTCTATGATTTAGTACAAGAAATAAACCTAACACATTTGGACATACTTGAGGAACATGGGGGAACACTCTTCTTAATTCTATAAGTTCCTTGGGAATTAATGGCATCCCTAGTGTGGCATACATTTCATTAAGGAGTAGGTAGGAATAAATGTGCCAAACTCATTAGAGTGTTTTGGTTGTAAAGGAACATGGCAAGGGTTCAAGGTTCTTTAGAACTTGGGGATGTATTCCAAAGTTATTTAGGATTCCAAGGTTCTTCCAAGGAATGAAGGGTATGATGTGTGGGCATCAAGGGATTAAGAGAAATAATAACTTGAGAACATGGTTGGAGTTGCAAAGAAGTTAGAGAGTTGGATACATCCATAGCTTAGAGATCAAAGGAAATAAGAATTAAGGATAGAGGTGCAAAGGTACCTGGGACTTATTGGGGAAATGGATGTAAGAGGGAACATAGTTGGGGCTTGAGAGCTTAGGAAAATAGGAGTATTGGAATCTCAAGGAGAATGAGGTCCATGAAACTAGGTTGAGGGAATGGAAATCCAAGATAAATGAGGACTTGAGGACTTAGAGATATCAAGTATTAGGATTAAGGTGTCATCTACCTTGTAAACCCTATGTCATATTGCATGGTTCCAACATCCTTGAAAATGTCTCTTGGCACTTAAGGTGTATTGGGAAATTGTTTTATAATATTTTATTCTTAAGGGATGAAGGGTTGCATTGGCAATGGTAAAGGTGACTTGTGCACATAAATATTTAATTGATTTTTCCCAAATCTGGACACTTAGAATGGTATGGTAAAAGACAAGTGAAGAGGAAAAAAAGGTGACTCTTGAGATTTTCCAAGTGGGTGTTTGGAAAGAGGCAACATGTGTCTCTTGATAGTCTCTTGATATTCCTTCATTTGTGGCATTTCACGTGATGTTTCATTTCCAAGTTTGGATGCCTAAGTTGGAGGGAAATTTTTTGGAGCCAAAACCTATGTCCTTATACATTTCTAAGAGGAAAATCAAAGGATCAAATGTTTATAATGATGATTCATCTTTGGGCACCAATTTTTGTGCATAAGACCTCCTTACAACTCTATAAATTCAACTCCTTGGATGTGGAAAATAAGCAGAACTATTATACTGCAAATACAAGAACCTAAGTAGGAACAAGTTGGAGTGAAAAGAAGTTGTTCATAGATACACAAGTGCTACCATATTGGAGGAAAAGAGTAGAATGGAAGGGTGTGATAAATTGTAATCTTGTTTAAAAGATAATGCATACTTGGCCTCTCTTCTTGGTGGAGTTTTTTCTAGAAAAGGTTTCCCCACATAAATCCTATTCATGTGATTATTTTATGTTTTTGATTTGTGTCTTTTTGCTACTATCTTATGGTGGTATTTTTTTATTTTTGTTATAAGTTCGCATAAGGTGGTGTTGTTATGCATGTTATGTTGACTAATTTTTAGCACCATAAAGAAGATGGATCTAATCATGGTACTTCCATATTAATGTTTAATTATATTTGGTAGTAAAATTTCAAGTATTGTAGTAGAAGAGCATGGTAATAAAACCCAAAAACTTTAAATACATTTGTTCATCAAAAGGAGCTCCTTCAAACCTTCATTCTGTTTTAACTTCAAAAGGAAAATTGACATACCCTTTGTCCCCACCTAATCACAAAAAAAAGTATCCAGTTTAAGATACTCCATTGACACATACATACATCCAAAATAAGGTGGGGTTGTTTAAAATAGGGGTTCAAAATTTGATCCTCCCAATTTAAGATGATTTTTGAATCGTTTACACCCAAATGCAAGGTGACTTTCTCTTTCATTAGTAACTTCATCAAAATGGAAAACTATGAAATATCCTCTAAATGGTTTTTAGATACCCTCAAAATATAACTTTTCACCAATTTTTAGAGATTTTTGATGGAGGGAAGAAAAAATATGGAATTTTCTTATTCATTGGAAACCCTAGGGCAGATTCAGACTTGTTACAAAAAATGTTATAAATTTCTCTAAACTTAATGAAATTTAACCAAATGAAAACTAACTCAATTATCTTTATAACCATACTAGGTGCAAGTCATACAAAGGTTGTACAAATCTGTACCACATGAAAGAACATGACTGTTATAGGAAAAATGCACAAAAAAATTGTTCCAAATTAATTCCAATTTTCATTCTCATCTTTTCCAACCTTCCCAACCTTGGGATTCGTGTTTACAACATGTATTTATGCTTTTCTGTAAAGTATTTCTTCACCAACAAACCACCCTAATCTATGAACCTCCTAAAACAAAGTTGTAACTCTAATGCACTTTTAATAACCTTTCTATACAAGGACAACTTTGGCAATTTTGAGCACAGTCTTTTTGACATCAATTTGTATGACTCCAAATATCTCAAATGACAAAATAGACCCAACATCATTAATGGTCCAAATGACATTATTTTAACATCAAACATTATAAAGACAAAACTCCAAATTCTGAATATTTGAGCATTTTATAATAAAAGCTCCTCGCACTATTGTACTCCAAGCAGAAAACTCAAGTCCACTTGAATGCATGTTTTCTCTCTCTTTTTGATTTTCCAATTTTTTGGAAACTTGTTCATCTCTACAACTTTCCCTGAATCCTTTTTCTTTTTCTTGTACCATCTCTTACGAAACATCTTCTCAACTTTAAGGTACCAAAATTTGAGTTTTTGTTCATATATCAAACACAATATGTCAGAATATTCATCATCCATAAAATTATAAAATGCAACAATTACCTCCAACAAGTGTCTTTGTTTATAAAAAGTGGGTTTTCTTTCATAAACCCTCATTCTTGCTTATAACCTTTCAAAAAGGAAAACTTGACATATATTTTGACTCAGACCTAATCTACAAAAAAGGAGACCTATTTAGGATACCTATTTTTCCATTATTATATATATATCCAAAATAAGGTAGGTTGCTTTGTAGGCTCAAAATTGATTGTCCCACTTCTAGATATTTTTAGACTGTCTAAATGCAACAAACTTTTCTGTTTAGTAATCCCATCAAAATGGAAAACTATGAATATCCTAATTTTTAGATACCTCAAAACAAACTCTTTCCACCTAATTTTAAAGATTTTTATGAGGGAAGAAAATATATGAAATTTTCTTCTGTCTAATTAAAACCCTAGTTAATTAATTTATTGTTACAAATGCTAGTAACTTTCTGCTTAATAAAATTCTAGAACCAAACAGAAAATGAAATCTAACTCAATTGAGTAGTTTCTAACCATACTATGTGCAAGTTGTATAAATTTCATACAGATCCGTACCACATGAAAGAACAAGACTGTTACAGGAAAAATGCACAAAAAATTTGCTCCAAATTTATTTCAATTTTCATTCCCATCTTTTCCAACCTTTCCAACCTTGGGATTCATGTTTACATGTATTTATAATTTCCAAAGCATTTTACAACTACCAACCACCCACAACTAACTTTCTAAACAAATTTGTAACCTTAATGCACTTTTGACAATTTTCACAATGACAACTTTTACAATTTTCACAATTTTTTGACATCATTTACATTATGACTCCAAAACATTCTAAAATGGTCTAGAATGAATCAAAATGATCATTAATGGTCCAAAATGACTTTATTTACATCAAACAACACAAAACAAGATAAAAAACCAAATTTGAGCATTTTGAGCATGACGGTGCTCTTGCACCAAGTAGTCCAAATTTTGTATCTCACCAATTTATGTTAAAAGTTGAGAGAAAAAAATTTAATGTTAATTCATTGGATAGAGATTGAAAATTTCCCAACAAGTGGTATTAGAGCTAGTTTGGTGTAAGAGCCATTGAACTGTTAGAGAAGGGGGGTTTGTTACTTTTCTTGAAATTTTGGAGGCTTGTGGGATGCAATGAATGTTTTATGAGTCAACCCTATTTTGCAAATATGTGAGATTGCAAGCCATGGATATTTTCAATGTGATCTATGTTGGGAATTGGAAGCTCATGATCGTGGAACTTCATGGAGTTGGTCATGTTCCTTTCACAATAGTAACTGTTACCAATTTTTAGCCTCACTTAAAATTAGTAAGAATTTAATGAGTAGTTATTCAATGGGTATAAAAATTTTGATGCATGGTTCATCCAATGAACCTTTATTTCCTAAATGAAGATTTTTAGAGGAATTGATTTATCAGAGTTATTTAACAGTTTGACTAAAACTATTGAACAAATAAGACAAAGCAACAAATAGTTCATTTAGAAAACAAAAATTCAAAAGAAATGAAGTACAAAGTATTTTTTTCTGCAATATTTATTATTGTTGATTATTAAAGAGGCATTACAAATCTAAAAGAAAAAATGCAAAAATAATCATTCATTATGATTATAGATCATATGTTCTAAACAATTGCAAATTTCATAATTTTAGATTATGTAAATGGAATAAACTCAAAAAATAACATAAGCCATTACATATCATGAACAGTTAATTCATTGAGAAATATGTTTCTAAATCCCACACAAGTTGTGGGTAGACTAAGTTGACTGGATTCAACAAGAAGTAGAAACTATACAACTGAAGAACAACTAAAAGTGAAACATGAAAAAGTTGATCATGTCGTCATTGCCTTAAGGGCTGGTGTAGGGTTGATTCCTCAAGTCCATCTCGATCTTCAGTATCTTTAATCTCTCTCCTGAGTTCCAGAATATGTAGTGATTGTAAAATTATGTTAGAGATCAAGTCACGAAATCCAATAACATGTTCAAATTCAACAAAAATATAGTTTGTACTCGTTATTAAATCAAATCAAATGAATCATATATCCACAAGATAAATGAAAGAGATATCATATCATCGAAAGAAATCATTGAATCCATTGTTTTTTACTGACTTGTTTGTCTCATGTGCAGAAACAACAAATGTAATGTTGTTGATTATTGAATTTCAAAATGAGTGAATTTAAATGTGGCTCCCACAAGGGTGGAGCTCAGCTCATAACAGTGGTACCAGAAAATTAAATATCATAGAATATGTATTAAGTTTTGCAGAAGTTTCCAGAAAATGCAATGAGTTGGTTAACATAAATAAACGACAAAGTGATTTTATGTTTTTGCTAAGAATGTGTTACGCTTGTACTGTTCACATGATCTTTTGAAAGAAACGACAATATTTCATTTTTAGAATTTCTGTTATATCTCAGAGATAAATACCAACTTAATCACTTTTCAGTCATAAAGAAGACATACATAATCTTGCATTTCAAATGATAAAAGGCAACCATGAAACAAGTTTTCAGCAAGAGTTTCAGGAGCAACAAATGAAGAAGTTATCTCATTTATAAATATGAGTTAGTACCAATATCATTGTCTTTTCAATAAAATGACGAAGCTATAGGGGACAGTAAGTTCATTGAGATGTGATCAAATCAAGGTCTAAAGCATGGTTCTCAACATTTTAATGAATGTTTTTTTTTATCAAATTCAATGCAAACTACATAAATGTATATTGTATTGAAAGTTCATTCCATGGAAGAATTTTATGCTTGGAATGGAGAAACTTTTATTTTCTCATATTTAGAATTAAAGAAATGTAGAAAATACAAAAAAAGATATTTAGCTTGTGTTTGGCCAAAATATGCATAGAAATGGAGATTTACAGCCACTTATATATCAAGGTTTTTACATATAATGAAGGCAACAATGGGAAATCAAATACCTAGTTCAGGAATATAGTATGACTGTAACTTCCCATTAAAGTCAATACAAAGAAGCCATGAATGCAAAGGTGGGAGAAACATTTAAGCATATGCAATATGAGAAAGACCCAGAAGCATAAATGAAGAATTTGTGCCTTGGATTGTGTGTTTCTTCATTAAAGCATGGAAATAGAGTGATATTCAACAAAATAACAGCACCCAGATGTATAAAATGCATGGCTACAGTTGCATAATGGAAAAGTGTATCATAGCAAGGTTTTCAATTACTTTACAACAATCTTAAAGCTCAAATCAAATTTGGTTATGGTGGAATCAAATACAATGATGAACAATATAAACTACATCAGAGAATAATGTTGAGGCCATGTTCTAAAAGCTTTAGAAACCTTTCAAAATGAAGCAAGAAATTCCAGATTTGTCAAAAGAAAACTTACCCTTTTTTTTCTTTTGAATGTCCAAAGAAACAACATAAAATCACAGAACTTAGTGAAGCTTGAGTGAAGGATCCATGGTGACTAAGAACAAAACATCAGTAGAGGTAAAAGCATAACAGAAAAATCATCAAGAAAATGTATGGTGGTGGCCTGTATAGCTTCAAAGTCCTTTCAAAAACAAAGGAAAAACTTCCAAACACCACAAAATCAAGCTTATCATATTTTTGACCTTCAAAATCTGCAAACAATGATATTGGAGAAGCTCAAATAGGGTTTGAAGAGTTCATGGCAGTGCCTCAAAAGTCCAAGAGAGTTGGAAAATGAAAAGAACAAATGAAAATAAAACTAAGTATTGCCATTTGATTTAGGGTTTGAGCCCTAAGATGCATTGGAGAATGCAAAAAAAAATTCCTTAAAATTTTCCTTAAAACTTATTCTTTTCCTAATGAGGTTGTGGTTTTTATGCCAAGTTTGTATTTTGTATTAAAAAACTTTGATTTAGCTATTTATTTCTCCATATTTGGCTATTTAAATTTAAATCTTTATTTTTGCATTTAATATTCATTTGTAAAACATTTATTTTTGAAGTGGTAATTACAAATCACTTTTAAATAAATGTTCCTTTTCAAATGCAAAAATAAAATGCTTTAATACATATTTTCAAATTTGGAAATGGAATCTTTATTATTTGCATTCATTTCAAATTGTAAATCTTTATTTTGAATGATAATTATAAATCATTTAAAATAATTGATATTTTGAATGCAAGATAAAGCATTAATATTGTATTCTTCAAAGATTGGTCAAGTGGAAGTCAAATTGAGCATTTAAAGACTTGGCTTAATACTTGGAGATAATTGAGAAATGGGGGCCAACATGTGGAGTAAAGATAGGGATTTTGAAGCCTTAATGGAGAGTTTACTTTCAGTCATGAATTCCAATTGATTGAAGTTCAATCAAGGAGTGTTTTGAGGCCTAAAACAATTCACATTCAGTTATGACCCTCTTTTAGAGGGGTTTTCAGTTGCATACGACCCATGAGATTGTGGAAGTTTTTACAACTCTTGATGGAGATATTTTATAGTCACATGCATTGTTTGGAGGAGAAGGTTGACAACACATCAGATTTTTGGAGCCAAGATTCAAATTCAAATTTTGGAGACTTTTCTATAAGTCTATCTTCTCTCTCATTTCTTGAGCTAGTTCTGAGTTTGGAGGTTGTAGGAGCAGATTATTCCTTGCTTTGTAACTCATTTTCTTATGAGTTCTATAGATTTTTAATGCAAGTATCTCCTAGTTTTCAATAAAGAAGCTTATTTTCCTTCTCAATTTTGTCTTATGCAAGTATTGTGTGTAAGCTTTTAGGATAAAATTTTGTGATTTCTATGAAATCCTTCTTTTAATCTTATTGCCTCAATGTCTTGTTTAGATTCAATATGTTATAGTGCATGGCATTGATTGTGTTTCTTACATTTTTTTAATGCTTGTTATGAAAACATTATTGTTTTCTTTCAAACAAACTTCAATCATAGAAGCCTATCAAATAAAGTATTTATGCAAAACATGCTTGATTGAGTTGTGAATCCTTTAGTTTCAAGTTGAGTTATCTTGTGAGATTTTAAAAGCAGATTCAAATCATTTTCAGTTGGTGAATCACCATTTTCCAATTTTAGTAGTTGATTTATCCTTCTATCCTTTACCTCTGTTTAAAAACTAGTTTTACAAGAAAATCCAAAGGGAACCAACCCAAAACCTAGAGGTCTATTTTCACCATAGGATACCCACAACCTGAGAATAGTCCCATGTGCACATGATTTAAGATTTTTTCAACTCATCTTCAGGTGAAAATCCTTGTGTTAATAGTAACTTGGAGCTCTTGTTTGACAATATGTGAGTATTCTCTGGTTTGGTGGTATTATTCATTTACCTTGTGGTCATGTGTAGTGAGAAGGTGTTCATGTTCAATGTTTACTTTTGACATCCTAGTCACATGGAGAAACACCTACTATTTGGACTATGTAATGGAGTGCTTATGTTGGGTTCATGGTTTTAGCTCTTGGTTACATGAAATCACTAAAAGATAAGCTGTTAATCTCTTTGTAGGTTGTGGATATGATATATTTCATATGTTATAAGCTCTTGGACAACTTGGTTCTCTTGTAGGTTTTGTAGTTTTTCTTTTTTTGAAAGATGTGGTTTTGTAGATATGTTCCTATTTCAATGACATATTTGATGTGAATGTCTTGATGTTTAAAGGGATTTCAGATTTACAAAGATGGTTTTATAAGTTTTGCATGTTAACCAAAATTTGTTGTATGTAGATTTGTGATAAGACTATATTCATTGTGTTTTCGATGAAGACAATTATAGGTTTGCATGGTTGCTTACTTGGGTCCCTACTACTATCATCACTTTATTTATGGATTGTATTGGTAAATCAAGTCTAGTGATGATCTAGTGTTTGAGTCTTGAAATCTACATGTCATATTTGGTTGCCTCTATTATGCATATTACTAATGAGATGTTGAATATATTTTTAATGTGGACTTCATGATGAAGATTATGTTTGGTTGGATTCTCTTGGTCATTTTGTTCCATTGGTATGCTTATTGTAGTGATACAAAGAGAAGGCAATTTGGAGTACTTTATATAGTTGTATATTGGACATGTAGTAGTTGTCTTTGGTGCATGAGAAGATCTATTCACTATACTAGATTTTTGGAAATTATGTTGGTCATAATTCCATGCATTGCTCAGTATCACTTTTATTGGGAGCTTTTTGTAGTTACATAGTGTGTTTTATCTTCTTGTTTCAAGATCTTGGTTCTTATTTTAAATTATTTGATGTACATAGTGTTTATTTTTTAACTATGTGAGATCGATGGATGAACTTTGATTAGTAGATGGATGATTTTTTGCAATGGTTGTTTATGTTATTATGAGCTCCTACTATGGGAGAGTTTATTAGCATTGTTGATATTATTGAAAGAGAATGGTTATCTTCATTTTCTTTGGGAATGTTAACATCTTGGTTGCAATGAATGACTCTTTGAGTCTTTGGTTAAGGTTTTGTTTATGATGTTCCTTTGGAGAGGATGTAGTTTTATTTGGTTTTGAGTATTAATCATTTTCTCAGAGACTCATGATTTTGTAAGGTTGCATTTGAAGTTGGCATGGAATGA